>JAQFZI010000151.1:0-22552 GCA_034695605.1 Eupelops occultus | reverse complement strand
GAGAGAGAGAGAGAGAGAGAGAGAGAGAGAGAGAGAGAGAGAGAGAGAGAGAGCAGACAGCACTCACTATTCATTTTTCCGTCCTATTTATGACCGACAGATCCAAACAAAAAATTATTCACACACTTGTTGTTTACCCTTAACTTTGAAAACTATAAATCGATTGTTATTTTTTCCATTTTTCAAAAGTGATATCAATTGAATGATACTTAACTCAAATATTAATACATTTTATTTAACAATAAAAGTTAAATTTATTTTGAAGTATAGCTATCGTTATATAAATATCGAAAATTTATTAATCATTTACTTTCCGACACTAGAATTAATGATATCTTAAACTATTAAAAAGCAATGATTACCCCCTTATTGACTATCAGTCCAACACAGATGTTGTCTTTGACACCAATGTTGACATTCCCGTCGCTTCTTCTCAATGATCATAATTTTCATTTCGAGTCTTGCATTCAAATGGCTTTTAAGTAAAAACATTTAACTCTTAAATGAGTTAATTTAAAACTCTTTTTAAAACGAATTGATTTAATTAACTTAAGGTATATTTGAAATATTTAGAGGTGATATACCCCACGCTTTCCTAACTTTGATCTATAATGACCATGATCTATACTATCTATCTTTCTTTCGCATTCAAGTAAAACGATTTAAATTTGAAGTTTTAGTTTATTTAAAGTTAAAATAGCCTTTAATCAAATCTTTTCAATTTAAGAGAATTCAATCGAAGGAATATGTATTTCAAAGACTATATAATCGAAATATTTATCAAAATAAATACCAAATTTTAATTTAATAATAACCAGTGGTGGCAAAGCTTTTCGACTCTAGGGGGTATCAGGGGGTAAAATGGCGGGATTTTTTCGATAAGATTAGGGGATCTGAAAAAAGTTCAGAACATATTAAAACATGTTTTCAAGAAAAAGTGCAAAGTTTTTGAAATTATTTTACCATAAATTTTTCATTATTATCCTAAAATTCAATGAAATTAACTCTTTTAATAAGACTATATTATTATTTCTCTTTGATATACTTCCCAATATTTTTTCAAATTTTTTGGTTCATTTCGTGTAAAATTAAAGGCATCGCTTCGTGAGGCCGAGAAGGGATCCCCCGCTAAGATTCAAGGTATTTCAATTTTTCGATCCTAGAAAGTATTTTAGAAATACCCCCTTTTGGCCACCACTGAATATAACATAGGAGTACATTTCGTGGCGTCGCTTACTTTTAAATATATTTAGAAATTTATTTTTCTTCTTTCAATGAAATAACAAAAATGCAAAATAAGAATATGTATATAATATGTATATAATGTAATTCAAATTTATCCGTCTCTACGTTTATGTGAGGCAACAATTAATTACATATAAATATATGTAAGGGTTAAATGTCATTTACGTAAACTTTTACTATCAGTTTTCCAGCGTTAAAGTTTATAAATTCAAAGCACTATTTATGAAGGGAATGGTCTTCTATCTAATAATCCAATCATTTGAGACTTTATTAATTTTTTTGTGTCTTTCTCTGTGCTTATCCCAAAGGATGCTTTCCCCAATTATTAGTTATAAGTTATAACCTATCTTACCCTGAAATAATCTAATATAAACAAGCATAACATAATCCACAAAGTGAATTTCAGGAAAATGATTTTCGGTGAACTGATTGCCAACTCTTCCTAAAGGATAACTCTCCCTAATTGGATATTTTTGTGATATTACATATACTTTAACTCTTTGTTTAATTACAGACTTAAAAATATTTATTTAAAAAAACCTAAATTAACAATAATTTCATAAAATTACAAAACATTCTGTAATATAATGAATAGTTTGTTCATATTATTGAGATTATTGAGATGTATACTATTCTCATATCTCATTGAGCCTAACCTAACCTAATTTAACACAACCCAAACTAACCTGTCCTAATCAACTGCTTGTTTTACACTTTCGTTGCAAAAAATTGATCTTCTGTTGGGTTTGGTTTTTGATGACAACTCTGGGCTCTAAATCTAACATTGAATTTATATTATCTAATAGTAAAAATGGTTATAGATTTTTATTATAGAATGCCCAAGGCTGCTCATACAAAATAATATTTTAAGTTTGTCTTCATTTCGTGCCATAACTATAGATAAATCTAATGATAGTTTTTTAGTAATATTATAAATGAATTTGAATTACAGACAATAATATGATTACATTTATCCCATTCCTTGAGATTGTGGTCAGGGTTTGGATAAAATTCATTGAAATGAAAACTGAAGCCCAGAATATGCGAATCAAAACTTTTACTTCAATTTGTGGTTCTCTTTATATATAAAAAAAACTATTGAATAAAGTATTGGGTATTTTATAGTGTAGTATAACATAAGGTTTGAATGTCATTAATGGTATTAAATTCAGATATTGGCGATGCAACAGAGGCGGGACGGAATGGGGTGCGCCAACACTAACAACACTAGAGTCGGATGCAGAGTCTGCAGAACTAAGTTTATTAATAGCCACGTGTCTCACGTTATGTACAAATTCTTTCTAATAATCAATACTTTTTTGCTTTTGAGTCTCAATTCATTAATTCGTTGTATTTCGCAAAACAACACAAAGAAATGAAGAGATGTCCTGTTTTTTATTCACTTCTTTTGAGATATAGGATTGACAGGCGTTGATAACAGTGTCAGATCAAATAGACACTAAGTCGGAGGGTGGCCCGCCTGACGGTGGTGGCACTGGTGGCCAGGATATGAATGCTGAGAGCATTCACGCAAAATAACTGAATCTTGGGTTAAGCCTATAGAAGGGTCAGTTATAAGTCTCCAAACAACTGTTTTTTGAAGAAATTCTCTTTTGTCCGACAATTGGTTTCAACTTTCTATTCAATGGTTAATCTTTGGAACCGTTTCTAATCCCGTTTTTTTTAAATTTTAGATTAAATACAGTTCAGGCTTTCATTTAAGATGTTTTGGTCCTCTTTTTCCAATCGATTCTTCCAAATAATGGTAAATATCTTTTACGGACGAAATCACTTCAAAATCACAAACAATTAATTGAAAACAACTTTAAATTTGATTTATCGGTAAATGAATCCGATTTAAACTTATTGTTAAAATATAGCTCTAAAGGTGTTAAATAATATCAATAGAACTAGATCAATCAATTTTGTCAATATTTTGTAGTTACGTTTTGGAACTTTTAAATTATTCATTTGATTAAATGTAAGCATGCTAATATTCATATAACACAAGTCATATCACATGCATTCTATTTGTTATTTAAAATGATTTATTCTTGGATATTTGTTAAATATAAAATAAAAACCATTATTTAATAAAATCCATTCAATGTTTTATTTTTATTTAACTTTATATATAAAAACATTTAGAATTCAAATACTTTTGAAATGGAAATCAAATTTTAAGATTTTAAACAAAATTTATCTGATTATCGATTAAAATAGTTTTAAATCAAATTTAAGTCTATTTATCGAAACTAAACAAAAAAAAACAGATTTTCTAATATTTTGCAACAAAAGGTTATTTTTGTGAAAAATTTCATTGAGTCTTATTATTGAAGTTTTGTATTTCACTTATTTTTCATTTTTTTCAATTTTGAATCCTTTATTCCTCTTTGATTTTGAATGAATACAAGATATAGTTACCATCGAAAGGACAGTTGACGTGTAGGTGGTTTTGAGGTGGTTTCCTATATATTGTGATTTCTGATCAACAAAACAGTTTTCAATCAAATACTTACAGTTAAACGTCGACGGGTTGAAGGGTTGCGCGCATTCTTTGAGTAAAGATCTGGTGTTTGTGGAGACAGCGATGCCTTTATGTACTTTGAAGACCACAATAACATATGTCAAGTCTGTATCACAATTTCAGTTATGTTTTTATATATGACCCAAATATGTTATTTTTTGTGGTTGACCGATAACTTGTCTAAATTGGCCATATGGCTATACAATTCGCTACCTGTCCTATAGTAGACGACCAGCATAAACAATAATGCGGTCCACCAGCCCTTCCAAACCTATACAAACTTGAATTATCACAAAAAACTTGTTGAATGCTTTTTTACAATTGACTGAATAGCGTTATATTTGACGTATATTTAAAACCATTACTTCTTTTTAAGAACCAAATAAACAATATTTTATATTTTCATTCGTTTATCGGTTTTCACCAAAAAACTGTTTTTCAACATTTGTGGCAAATATCAGAAACAATCAAAATAAACAAAAGTATAATTAGATTTGAAATCAAAGACGTTTATAAGTTTATTGTTTTACTGAGCTTTCAATCAAAGATTAAATTTGTTTTAAAAGTGTTTATTATCTGAGAATATGTGAATTCAATTGACTATAATCCTGTTCTGTTAAAGTCATTAATATTGTTGCATTAGAAGCCTTAATAAGACAATTGATCGCAAAATTACTGAAAGTTTAGAAAATGTTTATCCGCTCTATTGATTCTATTCTCTATTATGGTATACATTATATGAATTATTTGGCTCTCAAACAACAAACACCCTGTTATTAGTTGTTTCCTAATAGACATCCGTATTTTCACTTCACTTAATTTGCGAGCATTCAGTTAACAACAACTTTAAAATTAAAAGAAATTCCTTTTTGTGACGGCTTTTATTTAATAACCCGTATGTTATGTGTTATGTGTTTTCATTATTTTTGAATAAAGTTTTTATCCGATATATTATGAATCGGTTCTAAATTTTTTAGTGATTAAAAAAATAATAGTCAGTGAGAAAGTTATGGAGACTTTTGAAGGCAAAAGTGCCCAACAGTTGGTCCCTCTCATTGAATAACTGTCGCGAAGAAAGAGAGAAAGCAGTGAGTCTTACAATGCTTTTACCGCTATGTCTAAAGTGCTATCCGTTTCCCGTGAGTCTGAGTCAGGGGTTCTTTTTTACATAACGGCATCGTTAGAACTGCACAGACTTTTCTGAAATATCCATCCTTTCGAGCGGATCGCAAACATTGTTGTCTATCAGTTTTCCTGTCTATCATGAGTTTTGAATACCGTTCCCGTCCCTGACCCCAACATTAAACGATTTGCTAAATTTGGTCAATCTTTTAAAAGTGAAAGTCTACAGACTTGAGGACATCCCTTACGTAAATAAAATGTGAGTCACAACGCGTGCACTCATTTAAATACAAACGCCTTATGCCTCGATTTGGCTTTTTATTCATTTGGCATACATTGCAATACAATCTAATATTACAACAGTTATCCAGGTATTAATCGACGGTTGAGACAGTACTGACCCACTCTGACCCAGACATATCCTCTCTTTAGATGAAATATCTCATTATGCAAATCCTCAGTTCTATTATACCAACTTTTGAAGGGATAGTATAAATGGAGATTTAAATAATGAGGTAATTCTAAATAATGATTTGAACAATGTCAAATTTTAGAATTGAAGTCAAACTATTAAATACGACAAACAAATTAACTTTATCATCTATATTATAATGCCTAGTAAATTTTAAAGCGTGCAAAAATTAAATTAATGTTTGAAATTAATTTAATTTTTAACGATTTTGCGCTAAAAAGTAGATGTTTTGATAAATTTTGTAAAAATTTATTTGAAAATTATTGAAAAGTGGTTTTAAAGCTGTAAATCAAAAGAGAAAGTGAAGCGACTTATCGATGACTTCAATATAATTATTTGTGAATATAAGAGTGAAATATATCGGAGAATATCGGCAAATATGAAATTTGCTGGTATACCGGTTTTGAGGCAAAAAAATCGACATCCGGTATGAATATGTGTATAGAATTACTGATCAGAACAGGTATTCCTTATAATTGCCGGGGGCTTATAGATATGTAATAACTTATAACATGAAATATCGTCGATTCAGAACATTATTTAATAATAATTCTGAAATATTTTCAAAGATTGCTCATTAAATTCATGCAACAAAAAGAATAATAATAATAATAATTGATCCCAAATAAACGTTTTTATACTGTTATCATTATTATATGATTTGGACACAAGACTTATATGTAAGCCCATAATAATTAGAATTTTGGTCACGTGCTTATGAAAGCCCGACGACTTCTCATTTGATAAGAAAATTGTCTGAAAAAGAAGAAAAAAGTCTCTGAATAAATGAAGATTTTTTACGAGAAAAGCCAAGAATATTTTAGACCCTAATTTCGATTTGAGTGCAAATTATAATAACGTGATGTGAGAGACGACAAGAAGTGAACGTATCGGAGGATTGCATGAGTAAATTGCCTAAAAACACAATCTATTAATTGTTTTGTTGAGCTCTAGTTGTGGCCAATGTGTGGGAGGATTTGATTCGTGAGCACCGAATTGCTTTCGGATTAGACCCTAAGACCACTTCCGGTGAATTTACGCATTTCGTGATAAACATTAGCGCTTTTATGTAATATTTTTGTTTCGTTTCATTCAGAAAATTCTTGTTTTACGTTTCAAGACTTATCTCGACTTTGGAATGAATTTTTGTTTTTATTCTTCAATAAGAGGAGTACTTAAACTCAAGAAGAGATCCTCCGAAAAAATAATTACATTAAAAATATTTTGAGTCAATTTTGATGTGAAAATTATAATACGTTTGAAATAAATTTATCGAAAAAATATATGAATCAAAAGCTGAATGAAAAAGTAATTATGAATTCACTATCGATTCGATATTAAGTCAATTTCAAAGTCAATGTTTTCCAATTGATTGCAACCAAAAAATAGTAAAATATATTATACGCCAATTGCATTGCTTTTACGGAGAATTGCTTCCAGCTATGAAAGTGAGACAAAGTTGGACTGGAATGGTATGCGCGTGCTATCGATGCAACACAGGTGAGATGCTTCAGGTGCTATCGAACAGCTATGAGACGGCTATCGTATAGACCATAAAAACAGGTATTGAAGCGCATACTTTTACTATACAGTGTATGTCGTTTATTAACTTTCAAATGCATTCATTTTCCCGTCCATTCACTCGATTAAAGTTGGGCTCACTTTTGGAGTAGACTTTTTGGGAGAAACAAAATTAAGCGAAAAGTAGTAATTAACACAAACGCATCTTTGAGTGCATCGATGGAAAGGCATTGAATTCCTTTCAAACCTACTTTTTTATTAAACAACAAAATTATGTTAAGAAAACTATTTTCTTTCCTTTTTGTTTCTCTAACGATATATTATATTTTTGTAGTCTTCGCCGCCCTTTATATGCCTCTGAAGTTCAAAGTTGTAAATAAAGAGCGTCTAATCATTTAAAAAGCATATTATTGTGTGTATAATGTTTAACAACAAAATACAATCAACTAATCAATAGTTTAATCTTTTTCTTCTCTCTCTTAACAATCTATTCAAAAATGAAATCACTTTTTTTAATCTTATATAAAAAACTTATTAGAGATCCTGTATTGTATCCAATAGGAGCTCATGTATTGTAGCTCTGGTCAACCACAATAAATTAGCCAAAAGTGGCGTCTCTTTAGTTTGCAATACAACTGTAAGGCACAGGTCATAAGTAATTATATGGATTATTCTTATACTTCACTCGTTTATCATCTTTTCGCCAAAAACTATATTATTAACTGAAAACATATCAGGAAAACAAAAATAATTCAAATATTCATTACTTTGAATACAAAGAATTTCTTTAAATTCATTTTAAGAAATTATAGTTAACCTTATAATCGACTGTTTAAAAATTTGAACAAGTTCAATACTTAACATTCAATTAAACAATGTTTTATATAATTATGGTTTTCCCCGAATTTTATTTTAAGTAGATTCTTCAAAAGTAGATTTGCTGTCCTTCGAGACTGAATTCCAAACGATTTAATGACTCGAACGACAAATTAGAATCGATTGAAGTTAGTCTCGACTTTTGCCATTAAAAGACATTTTATTTAAAGGATTGAATTCCTTTTCTTTTTCAGAGGCCATAAATTATCAGAAAAATTAGTTTTCATGTAATTTACGAGAAATAGAATTCATATTTTGTTTATTATTCTTACAATTATTTATTGTAAGTTCTGTTATATAATCAAAATTTCTTAATTAAATCGAAATATTTGTATAGGAGTACCAAACCAATAAAATGAACAGGTTTATAACCGGATAGAATACACATATAATCATTTATAGAGAATAAGTTTAGATCATTATTAGAGGAAAGGGTATTGAAATTGGATTCACCGAAAAGCAATGTTTGGAATTTCCTTTTGTATTAATCGATAAAAAGATATATCAAAACATATTTTGTGATAATCTGTTGCAACGGCTAAACACATATCAGGTTTTATTCGGTTTTATTGACTGCTTGTGAAAACGTGACCGATTCGCGTGCCATCAGAGGAGGGCCGGCAATAGTGAGTCACGAATATAATAAAAACATCTCTTTAATTGTCTATAAGGCAAACATTACTACTAAAGGGTATACTTCTCTATACTTCCTCTACAAAACTGAATTGGAATCAGAAAACAATTCAACTGTTTTTGAAGCAAAAATAAGTGATTGTGGGACCACCTAATGTGGTGTTGAGTGTTATTTTTTATTCAATCACAATAAAGGCATTACCTTTTTGTTGTTTTAGCTCTCAGTGGTTCAAAATATATTGCCTGAAATCGGCTGCAAATAGTCTGTCACTCAAAAGAATTCCTTTCGCTCTAAAAGGTTTTAAATGTTTTTATTACTCAAATTAAAGACGTCTTATTCTTCTTCTTATTCTTCTATTTAATAAATAATGAATTTTATATAAAATGTAAGTTTGGCTCATATTTTAAAAAGTAAAGTATTTTATTCTTTTGATACTAAAACTCATTTAAATGCAAAGGTTTTGTCATTAATGACATAAAACGATGTCTAATAACTTTAATCGCATGTAATTTCATGGCATAAATACTTCAATTAATAGATTGTTTGAGAGAGAGGTCACTTCAATTCAGATCTTTTCAACTCAAAAAGCATTTGGTTTTTGCTTCGATTGACATAAAACACATTCAATTCATCTTTTGGTATATAATCGTAAAATAATTTTTTAATCAATCAAATTTAATTTCATATATTAAATAACAAAATTATTTGAATTATTTAACAAACTTTAAGAAAATGTTAGCGAAAGTATACAACTTTGATGAATGTATGGCTAATACTTCAAATGTGAATGTTCTGGTTGAAACTTAAGAGGAAAATTCTTCAAAAATATCAATAATATGTTCATAAAAAACATTTAATATTTACTTTACATAAAACCATAAAATCATTATTATTTTGATCGATAAGAAAAACAAATTATTTCTCTAAGAAATATATTTTTCATATCAAAGCTTTAATTAATTAATAAAAAATTAATTGTTTTGTGTTTTATGTTTAATTCAATGCTATTGATTACAAATTAAACTTTAAATGAAAATAATTGCAATTATTTCACAATTGAAAAGTGTTTAAACATTTCTAAATTGAAAGTAAGATTTCATTTGACATAAGAAATCAAAACAAAAGATAAAAATTTTCGCATTTCATCTCAATTTCTGAATAGTTTATATGTTTTTAGTTTATAAGTGTCTGAGAGACGGAATAAATTTGTTGTAAGTCCTCTTCTATAGTCTTGAGTTACATAAATAGCAATTGTTTTTTGAGGGCGTTTTGATAGAAAAACATTATATGAGAGACACTCAGACTCAACAAAATGAAGAAAATTTGTTGTAAGGGAGAAATGAACTGATATGTGATGAGTAGGCGTTTGGCTGGTTTTGTCGGAACAGGAAAATAATAATGGTTTGGATGGTTTGCAAAACGATCAGAGATTAGTTCTTTCAATTGGAACCTATAATTTTGTAAGACTGATGTTCTAACAGAGCATTACATGTCTGTGCCTCACATACCGGTACTAAGATTCACTTTGAATACTTGTATTTATAAGTGATGCGAGTTTCAGGACGTCATCCAATATATCCAAACCATTAGAGGAATCAAACATTATTGTTATGTTTTTATTGAACTAACCATTCAAGTGAACATTCAAGTGAACATTTAAGTGAACATGCTCAATTAACATAATTTCTAATTGAATTGCTTTTACATTATTTAGAAATTCAGAAAATAAAAGATAAAAATAACAATAAATTCAATTAAGTTTTCATTGAGTTCATTGATTTTTTAGGTGAAAACTAATTAATATAATAAAGATTTGAGAAAAATATATTTGATTTCAGATTAGATTATGATTCAGATTATTATTTGTAATAATAATAATAAACACAACAAAAGATTTTTAACTTGAATTTAAGAAAAAGAATTAAAAATAGTTCATAGGATTTATAAGTTTATAACATAAATAAGAGCAACAATTGTTTGCAAATCACAATTAATTAAATCGCTCTGAAATTTATTATCAAATATTGTTTTATTAATTATCAAATTTAATTTTCACCAAAACTTGGCTTCAATTCATTAAAATAATACAGGAATGCTCATGGGTATTTCAATGTTGATCATGTGCTACTCAATTGTTCCTAAATTACTAAACTAAAATTTTTATTCTGTTTTATATACCTTGACACTCTGATCACATTTAATTAATTATTAAAAATGTATTAGAATTTGTTTTTTTACAAAGTTTCGAAGTACATAGTTTTCAAATTAACTCATTTTCTGTTTATATTGAAGCAAGTTAACACAAAGAAGATTCTCAAAATATTTGATCCAAATCAATAAATTATTAGTACAACTCCTGTCCTAATATAAAGAGAACAATAGATTATGTTTTGAAACTTATCCTAAACTTTAATACTATACTTAATTCACTGAAAAATAACAACATTTTGAATTCTATGGTTTGTGGGAATAAACAAAGAAAATTATACTATTTTTTTCATTGGGACCTGTGTGCAATAAGTCTTTACCATAGGCCCATAGGCCTAGTGTCAACAGTCTAGAGTGCATTTAAGGAGATAAGTATACATACATATGGACTCGAATTTCAATTAAGGTATCAAAAATTCTGTTTTCATTTACACCGTTATATGCATTATATTAAAGATGTAAAGATCAAAATGAGTCACTTTTTTCGATTGGACCAATAAAATTAGACAAGCTTAATCTCTCAAAATAATTGCTTTTCTGTTAATTGTTTTAATTTGCATTTGAATTAAACAATTAATTAGAATCAAAGTTCATCTAGACTTATTAACTTAATAGAGGAGATAGCCAAACGCTTTGAAGTGATCCTAGGCTAAATTCAATTTTGGAAAGAGAGATATTAAACCAGATTAAATGTCTTTCGACAGAGATTATGATAAGATTTTTGGAAAAGCTGTCATTTCATCCTTTCTTTGGTTATGATAAACCCTTTTATTAATTATATTGAAGTAATGATTTTGAAGCTTTGATAAATGGAAAGGTAAATCTAAATTCAAGTTCTTGGCTACTCGTGAATGTCTAATAGTTTTTAAATCATTTTAAAAGTAATGTTTAAGATATTTAATTGAATTAAAAAACTATTGGAAGTCACGATTTAAGTGAATATCGTGCACATATTAACATAATTATCGAACAACTTTTATAACTCCATTGAAGAGTATGAATAAAAGTGAATACATAATACAATACATAATATAATAGTATAGTTGTATTAAAATTATTTGTAAACAATCGTAAGATTTCATTAACAAAAATGAAATCAATTTTGATTTGAGAAACGAATAACTTTTGCCACAATTCATGAATATTCAGATCAGAGTAAGAATTTTAAAGAAGAAAAACAGTGAAAAACATTTAATATTTTGTTAAAACAAATGTTAAGTTTCAGTGAAAGCTTTCAATTTATTGCTAATCGTTTGATTCGTTGGATATTTTTGTTTATTTCAAATGCTATAAAATATATTAATAATATTTATTTTTACCTCGATATTAATGACGTTAAGGCGATGTCCGCATCAATAATCAGCGGTTGCTTTGAATCATAAATTTGTTTTAAACCATCGAAACTAAAATATAATTACAGTCATTATTATTACTATTACTTTAGAAAATCTTTTCATCGAAACACGTGTTTCAACAGAAAAAATATATATAAAAAAAATAAAAATTCTCATTTATAAGTACCTGTCTTATCTCAAGTTAGTTTTTCTTAAATATTGTTTTTCATTTGATTCGATAAATATTTTTAATTTAAATATTTATTCCATTTAATATTTAAATCATTTTTCAATTTTTCTATTTATAGTTTTGGTTTTTATATTTGAAAGAATTCAACACAAAATTAGTGGAAAATGTAATTATGATTCACAGCACAGAAACCAAAATAATTATTAATATATTGGATATTAAACTTGTTTTATCCGAATTATAGACACTATTATTAGTTGAAAATCAGATATAAAACTAAATTCAATCTTAAATTACAATTTCTATAACATAAAGACGATATACAGTGAAACCTCTCTATTGTCAGCCTTTGCATTATTCTTATACCTGCCTCTTGTTATGAACTTTAGATGGACTATTTGGCCCCTTTCCCAGACCAATACTAGGTTATTCTAAACTCTATTTACAAATCTTAGTTGTTATGCAATATTTAGTGCATTGAATCTTGGACATTACTACAGAGAGGTCCCACTGTATTAATTTCAGCAAATTATTGAGAATTATGTAATACTCCAAATAATTACAATTGTGTATCAAATAATTTATTTTTATTCATTTTTCATTCAAATTTTTTTGTTAACAATACTTAAATAAAACTTTAAATAATGTTTTAATGGATTATTTGATCCAATTTTTCTACTTTTTTACAGATATTAAAGCTATTTATTTGATTGAGAAATGAAAAAATAGAGTTTAACTTTTAATTTACTAATTTTTTTTTGTTTGGGACAAAACTGGGGTTTCTGTCACTACTATACTATTATTACAAAAAAAGGAAAAAAGATATCAGAGAAAACTTTTTCGACTCTTAGATTCCAATAATATTAGAATAATCGATGAAAAGTTGTATTTATTTTGGAAAAGGTTTGGAATAAGTGCTCACATATTGTAACTGAAACTCAAGAATTTATGGACAAATGCTTTGAAACATTGTTCGTATTGAGAAGTCGGACCAATCAGTTTGGTTGACAATTTGTTTATGACTCAGTGTCCGGTTCTCCAATGGATTTCTAAGAAAACCAATGGTTAAGTGTTGGATTTTAAAGTATTACCTGAGGGGCTATCAGAGTTCCAGTGTGACCATCAATGCGAACCAACTTCACTAGCGATTGATATCCCGCTGAGAGAATGGGAATAAACATTCGGCACTACTGTAGACCATTTCGTTCAAAATGATGGCTAAATAGTGCAAATATATCGCCAATCGATCCATTCCTAATTGTGTCCAATGCGAGGGAGGAGAGTGTCAGAGAGTGTCACCTTAATTGAGCTAAAGTGACGAACAAGTGCTTAGAGGCCAACTCTATCACATCAGCCAATTCTGTCATAGATGCCAAGGTCACTAATTAGGCATTAAAAATCGATTGCGTTTCCTTTCCTGTCTTTTTCACTCTTTCTCATCATATCTTTAATTTTAGGCCAAAAAAATGGCTGAAGAAATGGTCAAATATTCTGAATAACTCCTAAACGGATATCTCATTTCTATAAAGAAACTATTAAAGACCCAGATCACAGATCACAGACCACAGATCACAGAAATTTTTACCATTTTAATCAATTATTTTTTCTAATTATCAAATATTTCCTGATATACAAAACATGCATGGTTAAGCGAATGGAAGGGATGAAATAGACAGATCAAATATTTACAGTTGAATAAGTGCTAGTACACAAATGTAATAATATATGTTAGAAAATATGTTTATGATTAAAAATAATTAAAGAAATATTGAAGCGGTGCTCAATTTTATAGAATATTTTAATGAGAATAATATTGAATTTATGCAAAATATGTGTTTATATTCATTGTTTAATAACTCAAATGAATTAGAGGTTTAAAAGTGAGTAGAAGTCACCCCCTATGATAAAGACCATGGATCTGGTCCTAAGCCCTTTTCATTGAGAAAAATCTTTTGCTTACAATACGAATACTGCACTGACTCTTGAAATGTATTTGTATGACCACAAAGAGGAGCACTGGTTATGCTTTGACGTGAGTACCACCAATCAGAGGAGTGGGGAGAGCGGACAAATCCAACCCAATCCAACCTCTTGTTCGAGTCTCCACAGATGCATTGCTGAAGGAGGAATATGTGGCAATGCATTGCACCGACATAGCTCAGACCATAGAGAGAAAGCATAGGCATAGCAACCTTGACTTGTATTGAATTTTCTTACTTTCATTGAGAAAACATTGCGATCGGAGTTCAGTCTTTTTGATGACAAGTTTTGAGCAAAAATTTTGTTTAATTTTTAAAATTTCAATCTTAACCTCAAAGGTATACACGTTGTGAGTGTTATATACTTTGCCGCGAAGTCTATTATTTTTGTTGTGTTTGTTTAGTGCACGATATGGACACTAATATATCTTTAATGCATAACTGCTTTAATAACTTTAATAACAATCATATCCTTACTTCGAGTTACGAAGACTTCAACTCTAATTCTCCCACTTCTGAAGAAGCGGATCAAATAGTGCCCGACTGTTCCCCTATCGTTTCTTCATACGAGAATATCGGTGTTTCGGCGCTTTTCCCCAACAATTCCAACCTTTGGTCAAATAACTCCGAACAAGAATTACTGGTAAAGTGTTTTCAATTATATTTCATTTTATATAAAACGATAGACTTTTTTTGGTTGACTCTATACTTCTCTCTATTAATATAATATGAAAAACAGTCTATTTTGAAAATTCCTTAAATCAAAAGATAATTATGTAGTTATCAAAGGATTTGAATCAAATAATTGACAGAATTTTGAAAACAATCAAAACTTTTATAGAAGTGTCAGAAGAATGTCATCGAATTAATTATTTTTCGAAACAACAAACTCTGAGATCCATAGCATTAGAAAAATGTTATGATTGACAAAAGTTCTAACATTTGAGCGCTTCATATCTTATCGCTTCCGTCCCAACATTTGTCAACTTCACGATTCCAAGTAATTCATACGATTACTAACTTAAGACTTCTCACTCTCTTTACTTAACCGTTCAGTGAGAGAAACGATGCAAAATTTTTTGTAATACCTGGTTTCCCAGTCAATAAGTTTCAATTGCTTTAAATATATCAAATATTTTTAGTTTATCATCAGTTGGGCTTACTGTACATGTACAATTTTATTTTTTATTTTAACAAACATTTTTTCAAAACAAAATTATTGCTGAGAGAGAGACTGTTTGTGATGATAACTGCAATACGCAATATAACAATGGTTTGTAAGCATAGACTGCATATATGCCATACAATAATGTGTAGTAAAGCTTTATATTGAAAGGGAAAGAGAAGAGGAACTAAGAGTCAGGAAAGAGATTGAAAGGAACGGAAAGAAGAGGTGATAGTAAGAGAGGAAAACTGAAACTATTGAGGACCCAAATCGGGTTGTGTTGGGTCGCAATACTCACATAATGTTCTGTAATAGAAAAGCACAGATTGCGTTATTACTTGGCCTTAACTTTTTTTATGAGAGAGAGTGTAAAGCTTTCAAACTATCAATTGGTTTATTCAATGCTTTATTGACATTAAGATAATTCAATGCATTTCTTAAAAATATTTCTTCGATGATATCCAGTAATAAATTTTGAAATTTTGTCAACAATTCAAATACATATCTTTTAATGGAGTAATTGAATTGAATTGAATTTTAGGCTTTTAGTGATTTTTAGTGATCTCTTAAAAGTCAATCATAGCTTAGATAATGACTGTTTAAAGGAATACCATTTTAGGCATAAGACTTTCAAAGAATGTTGTATTTTGAATGTAAAGCAATTAGTTTTTACTCACAAATACTCATAACTTATTTATTGTCTGAAGTCGTGATTCTTTAATATTCGTGAATATATTGTTAGCCATAAGCGAGTGATCGGTAAACAAACCGCAAACAAACTGCAGGACTAATGATGTTTTATGTTTGACTGAGAAGACTGTGAGGCCACTCAAGAATTAAAACCATAGCTTTTCACTAGTGCTGAAAATATGAATGTGTGTCCGATCTGTCATAAATGTTAGAGTTGCAATCAACATAAGATGATAGTATACCCCCTATGCGAGCGCATCCATGTGGACAGGTATGCATTGGAAATGGCACTCTGATAACCTGCTGAGTTTTTTAAATCAAAACCCACCAAATAGTAAATATGTTGTGTTTTGTAATTACACCTCTAGACTAAAGACATTGAGTAATATCATATCATTTCTCTCTCTCTCCCCTTGGTATTTCTTTTTTTGAATTGTGGTATGAAATGCACAAACACACAAATGAATGCAATCAATCGATTGACAACGCTATGCCAGATCTCCCTGGGCAAAATAAATTCGTATCACAATTAATAACTGCGGGATATATCTGCTAATTATGATATACCATATAATTCTGGACACAAAAATTGAGAAACCATTGAATTGAATTATTCCCCGAACTGAATGACTTGTCATAAATAAGAATCGCATTTGTTTTTTCTTAACATTAATGACTTAGAAGTTGTTTAACCATAGGTTGGGATGTAGTGACAGATATTTAATAAATCGGATGAATTTTTTTCATTTTTAATTTTCTTTTTCTTATAAATCGATAAAATGATACGAAAAGAAAAAAGACTGCAAACGATGTTTATTGAAAATAGTAGAGACTTAGGGCTACTGTTAAGAGGGTCTGAATTTGATTTATTATTTTAATTACAAGCGTAGGACGAAATTATATTGTCTTTGCAAATGATTTTGATTATAAGCCTTATCTTTTATTATGCATTCATTACTTTTCTCTATTATTATTCATTATTAATTCAAAGCCACCAAAACATTGACAAAAATAATAACTGAAGACATTTAATAAAACTAATGAACATAATTGGCATTTGAAGTAAGCAAACAATAATTAAATGTGATCTCTTTGTTGGCTAACATTATAATTGTGCTTGTACATGTTTTATAAAGATAGGACAGTGATTGCAAAAGAGAAAGTTTTTAGAAGAAAATAAGTGATATTTTCAATTAGATATGAGAAGAGATATATTTGGGTTTAAAATATGATTATTTGTAAGTAATTTGTGAGCCGTAGTGCTCTTGTGATGGCATTAATATTAGTTTCATTTGGTCTTCAATGATCTCGTGCTGAGGGAATACATTAAAATACTTTTCAATCAATCATGAATCAAATTTTTTCACTTAAAAAGTAAGCTCATGGTCAGACTCCAAACTGAGTGCCATTATTGGCAGTTCTCAACTTCGCTCATATATGATATGGCTGTTGACCCAAAGAATATAATTATAGTTTTGGTATTTTAGGAAAAGAGTAGTCTATTGAGAAAGTGGTCCGAAACCACTATCGAAGTGAATGATATAAAAGTTTTGGATAACGAGTCGGATCTGCAGCGGAACAGCCAAACGATGCATCATTTATCACATTTATCATCGATTCCAACAAACGATTCCAATTTAAAGCATAGAATTTTGAGAAACGCTCAGCACTCAGAGGTAAATGTTTGACAATTTCAACAGTTTTATTAAACCATTTTTCAAATCAAAACCCTTTCAATCGCTCTTACAGTCGGACGAGTTCTTTGACTCACAAATCAATAATCAAATGATTTACAATTCATCACAACTCCAACCACAACAACAGATAATCTCACATCCACTCAGACCTCATCCACATCAGTATCACAACAATGGTTTAGTAGCACATCCTCAGCAACAGTACAATATGAATGGTATGTTAGCTCAGGACAAGATGTGGGAAGACATCACTGCCAGCATTTGCGATGATTTCGTTTCAATCAAAACAGAACCAAATCATCAAAACAGATACCAAACCAATAGTAGTATTGAATCGAATAATGTCTTACAATCCACTCAACAACCGATACACCACTCGTTTGTCAGACACACGTCTAGCATACAGTCCTCTTCTCAGTCATTATATGGCAATATTATGAACACTTCTTTCAATAATAATGTTATGTCAACTAATATATCGTCTAATATGGCTTCTGTCCATCACTCAAATCGGGTGCTTCTCTATCTACCGCCTACACCTCCAAATTCAGAGCCCGGTTCTCCGTCTACTCAACAGCAACAGCAAAGACAACAGCAACATTCACACCCTCATCACTCACATCATCCTCCAGGTTCTCATCAACAGACAAGAAGGACACCTCCACCCCCTTACACCATTTGTGAGAGTGGTGGTCCGGCCACTGGTCTTCATCACCAAATGGCTTCTATGACACAATCAATGCATTTGAATGACTCTCGAATGTCAAGTTCTCAAAGCCAACAGATCTCACACCAGTCAACTGCATCGACGGTACCAACTATTCCACAGACGCGATACAACCGTCGCAATAACCCTGAGTTAGAAAAAAGAAGGATACATCGATGCGACTATCCAGGTTAGTTTTGTAATTGCTTCTTATGTGCAATCAATGAAATGCTTACGAAACCATTGATGTGCGTGTTTTGTACTCATTAGTCGATAACCGTCCCCTCCATTAAGACAAGAACATAAGCTTTCACTGATTTCAATGAAAACTCTGACCATTAGATGAAGTCATGCTTTCACCTAATCTTTTGCTATTAAATGACTCTCTTTTTCTTCATTCCCCAGTTGTCTGTCCCCTTTTCTCATGTCATTTGGACAGACAACAAACTCCCAGCTGTTATTCTTGATGTTGATAACTTGGTCTATTAGGTCTGTCCTCAACTTATTCCCGTATCGAACAAATTATATAACTCTTAATTATATGAGTATTTTTAGAGCGATTGTAATACTATTAACGAGTTATATATGAGTTATAATTAACAAAAGTGGAAAACTAGGCCTTAGATATAGGTTTATAAAACAAAATTCAATGGAATTTATATTGAAATTTAGTGAATCCAAAGCCATCCTTAAGTTTAAGGCATTAATTATTTGAATCGTTAGTCAATTTGAAGTCAATAATTGTAAGAACCAATCATTAAACTCAAAGCAATTTATTTGAATAAAGATATACTTATTTCTAATCAAATTTCATTAATTCTATTCTATAGGTTGTACTAAAGTTTATACGAAGAGCTCTCACCTGAAGGCCCACCAGCGCATACATACAGGTTTGTTGGTCTCAATTGTTTTTTAGACACAACTTCTTTCAGGATTTACTGATATTCTACTCTCTTAACAATTGTGAATATACTGAGCGCTCAAACCTATAGCTTATAACTAAAAACACTTTTAGTGAATGTAATTAAAATGTGATTATTTTGACAAAACAGGTGAAAAGCCATATAAATGTCATTGGCCAGAATGTCAGTGGCGTTTTGCTCGATCTGATGAACTGACCAGACATTACCGAAAGCATACCGGCGCCAAACCTTTCAAATGCAAAGTTTGTGAAAGAAGTTTTGCTCGATCTGACCATTTGGCTCTTCATATGAAAAGACATCTTCCAAAGCAACATAAATAGTGTTGTCGTTCAGACAGTATTCCATTCCATTGTATAGTTGTCACTGAATCAGATGTGCCTTATATTCTGTGCACTTACACCAGGTTTGCCTCAAAATATTATCAAACGATAAGATTTCTTTTGTGATTATATCGAAGTAATAATTGTTTTGTAAATAAATATAAATAAAACAATAATTAAATGCCTTAACAATAGTAATGCATTTCAATTGATTACATTTAAGTCACTTATTATTTAAAATGCAATATATTTTTGATAAACTATTTAAGAATTAAATGTTTGTTCAAATAATATTCATTTATAGCGCTGTCGAAGTGCTTTTGACACAAACCACACAAACACCGGTCCTCTAATTTATGTTACACTCATCTCTATTCTGTACTTATTCTGTATTTAATTTTAATAGATTTGAGTGCCTTTTTGTGAACTCAATTCACAAAACATTATTAAATTTGTAAACATTTTTCAAAATAATTATTCATTTATTAATTATTGTATTCAAACTCATTATAAATAAAGAAAAGTCTATTCAAAAGAAGGAAAGCTTCCGATTCTAATTAGTTTTTTACGAAAAATGACTCAAACACTCGGATCTGAATAATTGGTTGTCTTATGTCTCGCAATATATTGTTTTAATTGTTGATTATTTTAATTATTCATTTGTTTAATTGTAGGCCTGACGTGAGTCACAAATTATTTCATTGAAAAGTTTTTAAATTATTTAATTTCGAGGCTATCTTCAAACCAAATCATATTAATGTTCGTGCCTTTCAATGGTCTTCATATTAGAGTCAATTATCCGCTCTTAACGCCGATAATCATGTGTTCCGTTCGACAAAAGTCTTATTAGCATTGAATTCATTTATGAAAAACTAATTTATTCGCAATTATTTTATTAAAATTGTAAACGAAGACAACTTTTAGCTTATATTCTGTCCTTAGAAACGGAACAACAATTTTAAAGTAATTGTGTGAACAATACGGGCCCTCAGATTAAAGCCATCAAAACAACATATAATTTACAGTAACGTTATGTTTAACGAGTGTTGAGCTCTTACCTGTCCCGCACAAGCTTTTACCGAAAATTATAGCGAGAAAAGAGAAATGAAAAGCACAGAACTGTTCTAAAATGAGTTTGAAATTGGCGTTCCTATAGTCTAAACTCTGACATCAATTCATTCCTCCTTTTATTGCTTTCTATTTATTATTCGAATGTAAATAACATTTAGTTTTGAAGAATATTTTGAAGGAAAAAAGTTTTAAATTATATTCAACAAAAAACGATTGCACTCCATATGTCTGTCCAATACTATAGATTGAAGTTAAACTGAGATTGAGTTCTTTTCGCCTCTAAATAATACCTGTCGCACGTCCTGTCCCTCACTCTACTCTTCTTTTTTTAAGTCAGTGTTGAATATCTAGTGTTGGGATCAGATTCTGTGCATATATTGGTTACAAATATAATTTGAAATGTTATCGACAAACGAAACACTATTAGCATATTATTGGCTAATTGGCCAAAACGAGACATTTAGAGCTGAGCTCCACAACACTCGCTATAAATTGCTATTTTATGGCCTTTCCATAGCCGACGGCTATTTTCAGTGGAATAGTGTTGAGCACCACTTCTATATTCCAGAACTCTATGACTATTTTCTGGTCCTTTTATGTGTTTAAACGGACTTTTGGTCGTAAAATAAGTGCCCATAAAAGAGCTCAAAAACTAATTGAGCCAAACTCCAGGTCCAAATGGAATGCAGTCCACGCGTTGATTGTGTTATATGATTGTCAACAAAAAATTTTGCGCCAATATTTGCAACTATTGACTCCAAAATCATTTCTGTTAAAAATATTCATTTTAAAGACGGAACTCATAATCATTTCAAACAAAAAATCATTAGAATATTATTACAAAAAAAAATTCTAATAAATTTGAGTCTGATTTGAATTTTAAGAAACATATATTTGAAATATTTGCCATTTTTTCGTTTAATCAATGGATTAAGAAATGAGAACAAAATTAATTACTTTTGAAACGATTTTAATCAAACGAAAACATATTAATGTTATCTCAGAATTCTGTTAAAAAAGCCGAACATATAATATATTTAACACTATTTTAGACCATTTAATAGATTTTTATCGTTAATCAAAGTAATAGTTTCTAAGTTTTCGAATCGCAATACTTTATATTTGAAAATAATTGCGAATATATTTTCACATTTAACTAAAGAAATTATAAATAAATGGACTTTTGATGGCTTTTCTGCCCAACACAATAGAGGCTACGATTAGATTGTAATTGTGCTTGATTCAGGATGTAGAGAAAATTGAATTGCATAGACCATCCTTGTCTGGTAATGCACATTAGATATGATCAAGATAAGCCAATATTATAACACAATTATCTGGAACCAAACTTTAGACTCCACTGAATTATTACGTGTTATGAATGAATTCAATAATGAATTAAAATGACTTTAAAATCAATTTAAAATTTTATTACTTTTGGTTCTGAAATATTCGCCAAAATTGAGTTTAAAAATTCAAATAAAATTTAAAATGAATTTAAAATCTTATTTATTGAATAATTTGAAGCAAATGTTATCTCTTAAGTCTTGGAATGTATTTTGTCATTCATTTTATAATAATATGAAACAAACTTTTATTTAAACAATGAATTACTAGAAAATCAGTTTCAGTCTAAAGAAGAATCGATTATTCAAAAGATATGAAGAGTTTTCTAATTAGGAAACAATTTATTGCTTTTCTGATGATTTGAAAGCGATTCGAAAGTTTGAATATTTGAGTGAAAAGAAATGTCTTAATAACGAACTGAACTCGACTTTCAAGTTTGAAAACCAGTGCAAAAGAAACGAATCAATAAAAGTCAAGATTTATGTGAAGTCGAAAACTGATTTATCGGTAAGATATGAATCAAAC
>JAQFZI010000150.1:0-22617 GCA_034695605.1 Eupelops occultus | reverse complement strand
TTTTCTTCGATAAATTAACGTATAATATATGAAAAAGTTAATTTTTAGCCATTTTAAGGAATTTTGAACGTTTTTGACGTAATTTGAAAAATACCCTCCTCTATCCCCCCCTAAAGTCGCGGACCTTGTGCATGCCTGCTTAAATCACTTGAATTCTTGAGAATTTTCTCAGCATTTGCTCATTTATTTAGGTTTCTCTAACTTTATATCAGATATCAGATATAATCTTTATTTTACAATTCAGCATATAATCATGGTAAATTCTAATAGATTCCTTAAATTGTGTGAATTCATATATCAGCATTTTATGTGAAATTGTATAAAATTATTATGTACCAATAACCTCATTAACCCCAACAAATTCTTCAAAACTTCCTGAATAAGATTCCAAGTTAACAAGGATAAATTGGATAATTAGAAGAAATAAAAACTATTTGTTTAGAGACAATACTAATTTGTTTTTATGATCAATAGATTATAAGAGAAAAAATAATAGAAAAGTATAATATTTTATATTATTTAATAGTTGGAGAATCGGTTGTTATGATAGACAAAAATACTTTACTATTATTTTATTATATAAAATATGATAGGAATTAAGTTTTATTGGTGTAAAGAGAGACTAATCGATTCGGATTAATCATATACTCCAATAGTGTCTAAATGTGTTCATCAGTCCATCAAATTATTGATATCTTTAACAATAAAATAGTTCTGAAGAGAAGACAATAAATCAGAATAAATAGTATATACAGTAAATATTCGGTTTTGGCAACTTCACTTCACTTAGAGCAATATTCACTTAGAACAAGGCATTTTCTAGGCCCCGACTGTTCCTATGAGTACTTTAATCTATTTTATCGTAAATTCATTTAAGGCAATATTCAGTTAGGGCAAGGGTTTCTCTATTCCCCAAACGGTTGCGAGAGTGAGTGAGTATTTACTGTATTTGTACCCAAAAACACAAATAAACTGATCGAAGACTTTTTATTTGCTTTTATAACAAATTTTGGGTTTTGTGAGAATAAAATAGAAAAGAGTGAAGTGTTTGAAATGTGTTTACCTCATTAAGTAAGCATTCGCTCTGAAGATTGCACAGACAGGACAAGAATAATTCTGTGATCACTTTTAATCGTCTCAAATAAAATACTTCAGTTTGAAGTAATTCCCAAATGGCGTCGTTTTGATTCTGAACCTTTTTAGGCAGATCTTCACTATTGGCTACAATAGACTTCCAGTGGTCCTCCAAATAGTATATATCACTGGTGTCGGCATCACTGCTCTCACAATTGGTGCGAAATGTGAGAAGACCTGATTGTTCTGGTATACCGTTTTGACCATAAAGGTTGAGCAGATCAGTTAATTGATCCATTTTTTCTCTGTCACTCTTAAATGGGTTCGAGAATATTCCGCCGCTCTTTCTGTAAGCAAACTGACGGCTCTTAAAGGCCTTTAGAGAGCCCTCGTGTGACCCAAACAGCTCACTCTCGGCCAACAGGTTCTCACAAGACACCATTAGTGCTCCTCTTCGATGTCTTTGACTCTATTTCAATTAGAATTAAAGGATCAATATTTGTTCAAGCAACATTTTATCGATTCAATGATTTTAATAAATGAATGCACTCTTAGAACTGCGCCAACACTCTGTTTGCCTCAATTTTATGGAAGAAATGGCAAATTTTCTTCAATACTTTACTACAGTTAACGATATTTAATAGTATTAAACGACAAAAAAATTCATAAATATTTCGATAGTTTCTAAAGAATGAAATTTGGGTTTAAGTCATAAAAATTACATTATTTGCCGAATATTTCAAAAATATTTGTCTCAGATTTTTACAATAAAATAATTACAAAATCATATATTTTACAAATTATTTTTACCTAAATTTAAATAAAGAGAAATTGAGTAAAACCGCTTATTTAAAAAATGAGAGGAAGGGAGGGGGAGAGAGAGAGAGAGCGAGAGAGAGAGAGAGAGAGAGAGAGAGAGATTTTGATGTTAAACATAAGAGCCTTGTACATTTCAAAATCAAAATTCTTAACAAAAAATCTGTTTCAAAAATGCAAGCACTGGGCTGTTTACCTAAAAACTCAAACATTTGACTTTTAAAAACACATTACTTAAAGTTTGCATTTTATGCACAAAAAAAGCATTTCAGCAGAATTTTGATACAATCAGAAAATACATGAGAAGAGTCTATTGAATGATAATTTCGCTCAAAAATAATAAATTTACCGCAAAATAACTTTTGTTGAAAGAGTTTTTTTTAATAATTTGGAAGAAAAATTGCAAAAAACTGTTTTATATGATATGAAAAATTGTTTTATTCATTTGTTAAACTTTTAAAAATCCGATTCACTTGTCATATGACTAATAGTGCTATAATTCATTGAGAAATAGCGGAGTTCATAACTAATATTAATATTTGTAGTGATCTTTACTCTCAAGACTTGCAACTCTCACTAAATTAACATATTTGGATTTCAAAAAATGATTTATTTCAAGGTAACTTTTTCAATGAAAACTCTTAATTTTACTAAAATTCTTAAAATATTGAGATTAATTGATAGAGGAATTGAATGATTTGGCGCCTACTCCACACTCCTTTCCCAGCATAACAAACATCATTGAAATTTATGGGCAACAAAACTATAACTTTAGTTAAATTTGAGCATAATTTGCCATGGTCTTGTTATTATTGGTTGGAAAACTTCCAAACTGTATTCATAGATATAACTCAAGGAATGACCAAAGTTTAGAAAATTAAATTGAATTTAATTCAAGTTTTAAAAGAATTGATAATAAATAATAATGTGAATAAGCTTGATCAAATAATAAATTATTGCAATAAAATCAAAATTCCAAAATATTTATTAAAATTTTCGTTTCTTTTTAATTAGTAATTAAAAATAGGTTGGGATTAAAAGTTAATATGACTCACCCCCGAAACCCTTCTTTCCTTTTTGTCATCTTTAGTGCTGAGGGAACTACTGCTTGAATTGCTTCTTATGGCAGGAGGTCTCGAAGAAAAGGTAAAAGAAGAAGATGTGGTGATGTTTGATGTGGTATTATTGTCGTTAATATTAGTGCCGGTGCTATCGGATCGAAAGACACGGGATGAACTGTCGGAGCCTTCATTTTCACCTGATTTTTATTTTAAAAGATTATTATTTTGATTAATGAATCAATAATTATAAAATGTTTTGATAAAACAAATGATCTTTCTCAATCTAAATCTTCTCAATTCTCACATTATTTTTCATTTAAATTATCACAAAATGAAAATTTTAATTGACTTCAAAACCCAATTAATGTTAATTACGACATAATCAGTGAAAATCAGTGAAATAACTCAAATTTCATTTTATATTAGGAAAGGGCTAATGTGTTGACTTTGATTACACACAGAACTGACGTTTTCTATTCTAGTGTCGATCACACAGATGTATAAGTGCTGTTCAAAAACAGGTAACAAATCAATTTCTCAAAGGATTTTGAACTCACTCTATACAGGAAAAGTCGAATAGACTTTACGAAAGAGGAGTGACCTGATTGTGACCTTAACATTAAGTGTTGTAACTTCTTGTGTGACGACTTCTACCGAACTTTGAATTTTAATGACTGACATAAAATGTAAGTCACATAACAGTCAACCAAACAGTTACCAAACATTAGCCAAACATTAACTGCTTTTGCATTTATTGTCTAACACTCAGTCCTTAGACTCAGTCCTTAACCTGAAGTTAATTACACCCAAAAAAGTTTGAAGTCAATTGGATTTCGACTTCAGAGATGAATCAACTTTAGATTGGAAAAATGTCACTGACACTTATCTCTTATGATTCCATTGGATGTATCATTGAAAACGACTTTTTTGAAATAAGTGAATTGGTTATGTGTTTTGATATGGTTGGCCACCCATCATTACACTGCAAGGGAACGCTATAATTTCAATTTCATTTTCAACTTATTATAATTGAGTTTTTCCAGAATTTACAGCTCATTTGTAGAATATTTGGCTTATCATGCTCAAATTGATAAAAGTTGAAAAAAACTTCAATGAATTCCTGAGAGAAAAATAAATTTAATTCTCAAAAGAGTTTGAGCTTAAAATTTTGAACTCAAGATGATGACCATGGTAGCTAGACAACTTTATAGTGAGGATTTATGTTTGGAATTAATTGGATTTATTCTGCTTTTGTGTAAAACACAGGTTTTAAAGCCTAAAGTGTAGTCAATAAAAGCTATTAAATCGGAATTACAAATAGCTTTCCACAAATTAAAGCAAATTCTTGAATATTTCCGATTTTATGTTTTACTTTAGTGGCGATCAGTGGTTTTGAGCAATGGTTTCCCTTTATTCCCATTTGGAAGACAACAAAAGCAGTGAAAATACATTCAAAACACTTTTTATTGAGTTTGAAAGCAATTCAAAAACATAAATATCAAACTGAGATTCGAATAGATTTTTAAATTTTATTAGTTTTTGGGTTTTATTATTAGTTCTGAATAATAGAAAACAGTTTCAAAACTGATTCAAAGTAATTAAATTTTTCTAAAAAGCAATTTCTTATTAAATCTCAAGAATTCATTTTAAACTCTCTTTTGATCACTAAATCATTTAACAAACATTTATTTTCTCATAAATTCTCTCTATTTGTCGAATTGAGGGATAGCCAATGCAATAAAATATAAATATCCAAGGGAGTCAACTTAAAACCAGATGTCGATCGGAAGTCGTTATATCTCTCTTTAGTTTATTATTAAGCTTATTTTAGTTTATAATTTTATTTATCAATTACAATTTGTGAAATAAAATAATGGCTGACTCTGCAAAAAATGATTAGACAGGCCGACAGGCCGTTAGAAGTTTCAATAGAGGCTTCTATGGCATTTTAGTTGGAAATTTACAATATGCCCCTTTTGGCCATCCCCTGGTCTTCAATTGAAGATTGAGATCTCAAAACCAGAAGAAATTTTATTTAAAAACTGTCATTAATGCAAAATTTGTTTCATAAGCACAATATTATTCAATTGATTAATATCTGAATGCTTTCCATTGATTGTACTTATATTTAGTAATAACTCTTTGAATAGATTTTCAGATTCAGTTCATGTCATGCGATAGAATCGATTGATAGCATTAAACCTATGAATGACATTCTGTGCGCAAACAGTCTATAAATCTGCTCATCCAATACGACCCTATTTTCAAAGAATTTCAATTTCCATTAAAATATAATCGAGTTTATGTGCAAAATCATCAATAAATCTTCGCGGGATCTAAGCCTGCGGTTGACTTGAGTTTAAAATTTTCATTTTCAATGTTATTTTTTTCTTTGAAGTCTGCATTAGCAATGACATATTATTGAGATACCTGATCAGTTTTTATAAATAGAGACCTTTCAACTAAAATTCAAATAAATTAAATCTAAACCACAAACAAAGAGTTAAAAAGTTTCTTATTTACCATTTCTTCAAAATTATCGAAATTCAAATCAAATTCAATATTTAAAGAATAAATTGAATTTTAAATTATTTTTTTGTTTAAAAATAATTAAACAATAATTAGTGAAAAGTTAATGAAATCTAGATTTTTAATTGAGTTTAAAAACAATTTAAACTTTCAAATACTTTGACTAAATAATAGTCTTTTCAATGATTTAGAAACGAAATGAGTCTTTTATCTCAAAATTTGGGTTCAAATTAGATATTTTCAGAAGAAAGGTTTTATTGAATGCCTGATGTTTTCAATTAAATAAGTAAACTAATGGCTTGTTTTAATTGAATTTGGTTTTACGCCATTCACTCGATTTTCGTTTAAATTTGTATTTAATTAAATAAAGTCTAAACATAAGATTCGAAGCGATTATTCAAATTATTAATTAATAGGAAATCAGATGATTAATAATCAAATTTTTTCATTAGATTTTTAATGTGTTTTAATTTGAGTAAAGGTTAGCTGATTGTGGAAATGCACTTATAGTAAGGGTAAATGCAGTCACACATAACATCTGGTATTCAAGTGATTCTTTACAGAATTGCTTTACAAATATTGAAGTGAACAGCACTATAAACCAGAGATGTCCACATAAAGGGATGTCATGTTTGGAAAAGACATGTTTATCACATTCATAACAACTATAAAAATTGAAATCTAAACACGAGTTTCAAAAATTTATTTCTTGTTTTGAGTTTTGAATCGTTTGTCACAAGAGTTGGGCTTCACTGCTGTGAGCATTGAATGAATATAAATGTTGGTTGAAGTCTAAGAAAATCCAAAAAAGTGTATTCAACACAAAGTTTTGATGAGTGAAGAAAAATAAATATTTTTGTTGTGTTCTCTTCATTATTGAGTTCTTATAAATAGTGTGCGAAAAGAAGATATCTATAACTCAATGAAAGCCAAATAGAGAATGTCGTTATTGTTAATACCCGTCCTTCTATTCCTCTGTTACATACAATCCAAGCAAATGGTAGTCACAATGGACTCAACTTAATTCCATTTTTGATTGATTGGCGCTGATATTCACGGAGTCAAACCTCTTTACACCCGAACAATGAGTCCTTAATTTGATTTATTAGACTACATATTGGACTCAAATTTCATTTTTAAACTTTTCTTCCAATTCGTGGCACAAATGAATAAATTTAAGTCTCAAATGTGAAAACTTTTCAAAGTATAGTCAACTTTTGGCTATTTTTGAACATTTTATAGCCAATTATAGAGTGAGAAACGACCATTAGTTTGACACAAATGGACTCTATCTTTGTTCGACACATCATTCAGAGCAGTGGTTCCAATAAATGTCATTTTAATTGAAGAATTGCTCAGATAATTGGCATATCGTCTTAGAATTTGCTAAAAATACTTAACACGAGTGATTTGGAGTCTCACAAACTGTTCATAAACTGAGCAAAGAATCTCAATTAAAGTCAATTAATTCTGAGATTGTTTTCGTGTTCACTACGAATGAAAATTGATTAGTGTTTTGATATTTAAATATAAGACAAGACATAATTTCTTAATTAAAGTGCTTTTTATGCACAAAATCACTGCATTTCTACAATAATCTTAATTTTCTTAAATGGAAACCAGAAATCTATTTAAATATTTAATGTGTTTTCAATCGAATTGATGTCAAACTATATTTTGAAATCAATCGATGTATTGAAATGAAACCAATTATTTTGTAATCATATTTAGTGGTTTCAATAAAACTAATTAATGCTTCAATTATTTATAGACAATAAACCATTGATCTGACGATAACACAGGAATTCATTAGAACTCTATAAAGCCTTTGAGAGGAAGTTCACACAACGGAACTTCTATTTCAGTGATGTCTTTCCAGATAATGACTCGATTTGGACTCAATTCCAGACTCTTTTGCCACTCTATCCCTCTCTCTATTCGATTAGAAAAATATTTGTTGAAAGAAAAGACTGTTTCACTCCATCTTTAATCAAACCAAGATCATTCAATTTATGCTATACTTAACCAATAGTTTAAGGCTATAGTAGTATTGAGAGTATCTCTAATAATATTCAAACTTATATATTTGATAAAGGCCTAGATAGATTTTTGCATTAATCATATTTAAAACAAATTTTAATAAATAATAATTAAACCCAAATCACTATTAATTAAATTGAATTTATTTGATATAATATTAAATAAATATTATAGCATTTTGTATGTAATGATTGATTAGAAAAATTTATTGATTTGTAGGCTTACTATGTTTTGTCCTAAAACTCAATAATGAGTGCAAATCAGCGCTTCGTCTTCGAAAAGGACTCCAAGATTTGTGGGGAACTCTGAGAGTGGGCTCATTTGTTGACATTTCAAAATAGATTAACTTCTTTGAGTCAATTGTTTCAGAATAACAGATCACTAAATAGACTGAAAACAATTTCTTATTCAAACTATTATTTATAAAAACTATTGGATAACAAATAATACACAAAATCGCATAATATTTCAATTTATGAAATTGTTTTCAACTAATAAAAGAATAAAACTTTGATTTGAATTCAAACTTAAACTAAATGTTAATGTTTTCTCTAAAAGCAAAAACAGAATAATAGTAATGAAGTAAAACGGAGAACAACGCGGATGTCGTTTGACGGCATTCACCGCATTCATCACATCTTCCGATTCCGTCATTAAAAAACAAAACGGTTAGAAATGGACTTACTTTTGATCTCTATTAAAGCGCTCTGACCTAAAAAATATCGCTAAACATGACCACTAAAATAGAGACATTGTTATACCTCCTTCTCCTCTAACAAAGAGTTTATTTCTCATCAATTCTCAGACAAAAAAACTTTTCATTCTTTCCGATCATTTTCTTTATAGTTTTTAAAAATAAAAGTTGTTTTCGAAAAAAATGATAGCCATTGGATCAAATTAACTAGATCACCAAGGATCACCAAAGAAATTTTTAATGTTCTCAGAACTTTCTTCAGACAAATCTAAATTGGACTGTAGTACTAATTACACAATAACTTTGTCCTCGATCAATATTAATATCGTTTCAATGATTATGTTTTCCAAATTCAATGTCTGATATAAAATGAATTTCTATTTCAATATCTTTTGTTTTTATCAAAGAATTGAAGCATTTATTTAATAATTTGAGTTCATTTGAGTGAATTAAAAGATATTAAAAATGACTCAAACCTTTTTCCTCTGAATTATCCGTATTTTTCAATTTATGTGAATACAGGTCTTTATCTTCAAAACTGCGCGACTGCCCGGACTGTAGACCACTCACTGTCGACACGTCCTGTAATAAGAATAATAGATAAGTTAATACTTTTATTAAGGAAACTTTGATATTGGAATGGATTATAATTAAGCGCTTTATTAGAATATATTATTCAAATTTGAATGAAATCACATAATTTAAGGCTTAAATTAAATTCAAAAATTTCCGAAACACTTTGTTTAATGATTTATTGATTTTATAAATAAAAAGACAATTAAAGTGTATTTTAAAAATTAGATTAAAAAAATGCAAATTTATTCTAACGAAGTGTGAAAATAAAGTAATTATGAATTTAGTTGCCAAGAACACAATTGGATAATTCTAAATTTAATTGTCACTTCTTTTTGACTAATTTTTATAAAATTCAAATTTTAAGAATGAATCATGCTGAATAAACAAGTAAGCTTGAAATTTCATAAGAAAAGCCAATTAAATAACATATTTATTTCCAGTTTCTTAGAAATGCAATAAAAAAAGTGTCAAACATTGGTTTGAATCTTTTAACTGTTATATTTAAGAACTTTATCAAGGTCTTTTAAGAGGAAATTTTTGTTAATATCTTCTCAAAAAGAATCTCATTATATGTATAAATGTAAAAATAATTTTTATAATTTCATGAAAATTACAAATTTTGAATATACACTCTTTTAATAGTTCAAAAATGATTGGCTATAAGTAAGACATCGATAAAGATTTAAAATAAAAACTTTAATGTTTGGAAATATTTTGAAGACATGTCTCTGATTTGAGTATTGGATACAGAATTAGAATTACTTTTATATCATTAGGATATGTATTATTAGCTTTTTTCAAATAAATTGAATGATGAACAGCACAAATAAAATTTACAACAAATCCACTCACAATGGAAGTGAAGATGCATTTAGCTTACTCAGTCAAAATTTGATCTCAAGTCAAATTTTTTTGTAACAGAGTTTTTCTAATGTATACGAAATATATAAAATTTCGTCGATTTTTATGCTTTAAAAAGATTTTTTGAGGGCTTAAGTGAGAGAAACAAAAAATTTTAAGTATAATAACAGCAATAATAGAGAATATATATTGGGTTTTGGCTTACTATCAGTGAAAACGATGAAATATAATCCGAATTTTATTAATAATAAGTGAGATTCTGTTCCCCAACTATTTGAACGATTGGCCAGAATTTGTTGATTCTGACAAATATCGCTGAATACACACAAACACTGAAAGTGAGAACAAAGCAAAACAAAACTAATAAGAGTTAAACACTTTTATTAACAAAATGTTACAGAGATTGTGATTTTTTACCACAAACTCATATAAAGCTAAGCCGAACCTATATTATAATCAATAAAAAATTGCCTTCGTATATAAATATAGCTGTTCTTAATATAAATATACTTTCATTTTAGTAAACGTTATGCGATCACACCTTAAAGGTATGCAAAAATTGGGACAAACACTCACACAAAGTAAGCCAATCGCCAACATTTTTAGATACAATCCAATGAATATTTTTTTGTATTTTTGTTCAATCAATTCGTTTTAAGACACAATAGGAACAAAAGGACCTGTTTTACATACAATATCTCTTGAAAATATCAGTGATTGCACTACAATTTGATGCAATAAATCAGAAGATCGAGTGATTTACTCACTTAATGTTAGCTATAATTTAGGGATAAAATTAGTGCAAATGAATACTTAGTTTCGGTTTGTTTTGTTATTAAGGAAATGATTAAACTTAAGGGTCTATTTAAAAAATGATTTAATTATTCTATAGCTAACTAAATGGGCTAGATAAACATCTGTGTAACACTTCATTGCATTTTTAAATTAGAAAGTTGTTTTTGTCTTATTATAAACACAAAGATGACTCAACAAAATTGTTTTAAGGTTAAGAGTCCAAACAATAAGCATGAAGAAATAAACAAGACCAATTTGACAAATAATCAACCATTGCAATTTTATTCACTTGTTTTCAAATAAGGACAAAACCACTTAAACAAAAACAATTAATTGGATAAATCTGGTGATCTTTAATTGAAACTAGATAAAATTGCTTCCAAGAAATAGAAAACCAGGAAATGTTAGCCATTTATTTGATTACCTATTATTTGCCGTATTATTAACCAATTAATGAATTAAGAAATAGTATTCAGTAATTGATGGCTTCGGGTCTATAATTAATAATTTTGGTTCAGAAATCATTATTGATGTCTAAACGACACAACATTTGCTAAAAATCGCAATATTTGAGCAAAATTTGAAAAAAAATGTTTTCCTAACACGAAAACAATATACCCTTAGAAATATAATTTTCTTCTCAAAATAAGTTTAAATTAATTGCCACTTATTTTCCAAATTGAATTCAAAATAAATTCAAAGCATTGCCTCTAAAATATTGGATAATATTTCATATTTTTATTTAATTATATTTTTTTGATCAAAAATTTGATAAACAATAGGAAATAGAAAATATCATTACTCTTCCTCAAAGAAAGTGTGCTATCTCAAATATATACTTTGTATAAAGAAATTCACAAGGGAGTGTTTGTAACTTTTCGTGAAGAAAATTCTTTAACAATTAAGTTTCAATTTTATTTATCTTAAATGTTATAGAATTAGAGAATTTGTCTCAATTTTATCATTTTTAACGTTTTTTTATTTTCAAAACCCTTAACTCAACTTGGCAAGTTAAATAGACATCATGTATCAATAGTAAACTTATATATTCCCAGAGTTCTTCATTAAATAAATACAATGTTTGTTGACATTCAAGAAATTGATGGGAAATACAGGCAGTAAACAAATAGAGTGAATGGAAGTGAAAACATTGAAATTAAGTCGACTTTGACTCATAAGTCTCTAATAAGTTCTGGTCTCTAATAATGAATCCAATGGTATATTAGTATTGATTTTGATAAATGTGGTGACGAACTGCTGACTCCGACTAATGCTCAGTTTAATCGATACATTAATTAAGTCTTTTTTCATCTAACAGTTTTACTTTTGGCTCCAAAATAGTGAGCATTAATTAAATCGTATCTAATGTTGTTTTTCAATTATACTTCAAGAATGTGATGGTTGCTTTTAGCTTTCATTTTCTGATAGATATAAGAAAAACATTTTTCTATCATTTATTTTTGTATTTCATATTTTTTTACCCGAAAAGTGTTCAAAACTTTTTTTGTATTCTATAGAAAGAGGTTTCAAAAATAGCAATAATTTGGCCATTTTTTGATCATTTCTTATCCTATTGTCTGAGAGAAAAGTGATCCGAAAAAAAACACTTTTAGCGAAATCACAGATATTTTAAAGCAAAGTATTAGAAGTTTTGAATAAAAAGAAATCGACGGCATTCCACTCGAGACAACAAATCACTGGGAATTCATATAAAAAGGAATTCTTTCCAAATGTTTTCAATATAGAAATGAAATCATCTTTGAAATTTCAAAACATGTCAAGCGAGCCATGAATATTGATGCATTCTGATTGATCATGGTAATTTGCAAGAATTAGACATTATTTATGAGACAAAATGAACAAAAAGATTAATTGAGACGACAAGAGATGAGAAGATTATTTGATTGCTTACTTTGCCTAATGAGTTGTTATTCGGCAATAGTATGGGTCCAGTGCTTGCTTGCAGTAAACACCACTCAAATACAGTCAACACTTTGGATAATTGATATATTTGTGATACAAACTAATAAATCAAATTAATTGAGTCAAACATTTAGTCAAATGTGTGGACAAAAGTTATTTAATTTGAATTTAAGTCAAATTATTGTCTCTCAACTGAAAACATTGAGAGATGAGAATCAAAGTCACGGAAAACAAATTTTTGTCGAACAGATTCCGTATTAAATACATTGAAAGCCGAGTGAAGGGAACGCATAGAAATGCCAATATTGGAAATGTATGGCAAAGAGCCAGTCGATTGTCACGACTCCGCACATATCGAATATAACTTATGCGGCCTCTGATCGGTTCGTGCATTGAAACCATGGTCTGGAAAGCAGCGCACAATCTGTTGGCATTCAGATGGAAAGGCATAAGCTCTCCACTTATGTTCACTTCTCGATCGCATACAACAAAACATATTATTCATTAATTATCGAACTTTTAATATAATTATTTTTGGTTAACATATCTTTTATCCAATTCTATTAAAAATGTAATAAATGGTCGAATAAATTAAAGCCAAACTATTTTTAGACTCATTTCCAACTAAGTATCCCTTTTGTGGAGAATTTCAGAAACATATTTATTGAATAAAATGAGCCAAAAATGCAAAAATGTCTCAAATTAATCATGCATATTTTAAAAAAGTTGTGGCTCTACAGCTCTGCGCGCTGGGATATATCAGAATAAATTAAACAACTGATAGCATATCCGATCCTAAAACTCATTATTATTGATGACATTTATTTTGGTTATTAAAAATACCTCCATTTCTTTTAGACCAAAGGGAATGTCAACTTTTTATATTAAGCTTTCCCATAATAATGGTCTTGTTTTAACAAATGTGATCCAGTCAAAACCAGTCAATAAATATTCATTAAATGTTTCCAAATATTTAATAAATGTTTCGATTATTTCCAAAATATATTTTTGGTTTTTGACAACAAATTTGTAAAAAGGATTTAAAATTTTGAAAATTGAAAGTTTCCTAATTTTAAATAGGATTAGAAAAATAAGTGTTTGATTGCAAATATGGGTAAACAAGAATCGGAAGCAGTGATGAAATGAATTGTGCAAATGTTGTTTACTCGAGTACATTTTGGATGAACGTCACTCTTAATCATAAACATTATACCGTCTTTTTTCGGTCTATGATTCATAGACTATCAAACATTTAATTATAAGTGATTTGGGGTATTTTGGCCACTTGGCCACTTTAATCCTTTACTATAAGAGTTTTTTTTATAACTCAGTTATATGGAAACCTTTTATATCTAATAAGATAGAAGGACACGGGTCTCAATTTATTCAATTGTCTAACCGTTATTTAAAATGAATCAAAGAACGTTATTAATCAGTAGTTATAGCTTTTAATTAAACAAAGTATTAATTATTTTTGAATTTTATATAAATTTTCATTAAACCAATTTAAAGACGGGTCAGATATGAATTTGTTCCTTAAATTATTATTATGTTGTAATTCAGTTATAGAGACACCTCTTTTACAGACTTTATAATAAGATGTTTGATAGACCGAAAAAGACGGTACTTATTATTTGCGGACAACAAATATAATACTATTGCGAAGTACTGTCGTAACAGAGCTTATAATTGTTTGACAATCCGTTTGACATATAATGGGTTTTTTGGAAGCACTCATACCTCTAATACTAAATTATTCTCTGAGACAAAGCATTCCTTCCTTTGCGCACATCCTTAAGAATAGAGTATTTGAATGATATGAAAGCCATAAAATACTTTTAAGAAAAGACAATCTTTGAATTGTGGAGACGTCACTACAATTTTAATAGATGCTTTAAAGTCGGGTGACTTTTATAGAATGTGTACTTAAATAAAGAGGAGTAAAAAAGAAATGGTTTAACTGTTCTGTGCTTTTTTTATTCATCAAAAGATTGACGCAAATAATAGAATTAAGAGATAGTGTGAGCTCTCTATCGATATTTGTTAGTCACAAAAGAATTGAGATTCTGTTTACCCAAACAAACTATTCACAATATAAGCCTATTTGTTGGCTAAGATTAAACATTAATTAATTTTTATTTACTTTCGATTCAAGTCATAAGTTTGTGAACATCATTGACATCATTGAAATCATTCACTTCATCCTTCATTTTGACAACTTTTCCAATAGAATATCAATTTTAATCAAATATCAAGATCATTAGAAAGATTAATAGCATCCAAATTTAAATTAAATTTTCAATTAAGCAACCAAGCAAAACCAAACAAGTAAAGCACAAACTCATATAAACTGACAAAAACTTTTAAATCTTTTTCTTTTTTTGTGTCGATGACATTTACAGTGGAAAGTCTAACGGAATCTCCTGAAGAGAATTAATGGTTAATTTGATTAAAGAAAATTGTGCTTGATTCTCAATTATTTTATGTTCATTATTCATGATCTTTATCACAATTTAGAAAAAATTCTGAATGGAGTGAATGGAGTGAATGGAGTCACCAAATGTTTAAATTATTTATTCATGAATTCAATGCATATAACAAAACATAATATGTTTTAGAATTAAAAATCGAATATTTGCCTCATTTTTTGCAAAACATTTAATTATTTCATTTTTTTATTCATTTAATTCATGTATTTAAGAAATAAAATGAAAGTTTGAATAAATTTTGATTATTTTTTTTATTCATTTTGAAATTTGAATTATCTCACACTAGTGATTAAACCCGGGTGAATCATTTAATGCGTGATATGCAATATAATCAAGCTACATTTTGTTGTTCCAGAACTGAATATTATCGATAATTGTGTTTACATTTGAATAGAAATACAAATAAAAGTCATTTTTATCGATTGAAAGATTGATTTTCTGGAAATACAAACCAAAGTGGAGAGGATTTTGTTATTGAAGGCAAGAAATGTCAGCCTTTTTGTCATTTTAGGTAAAAGTTACTCAACTTATGGAATGGCAGACAAGTCATCTCCAAAGTGAGTGACAGTAAAAGTATCGAGAATTCGGTCAAAAAGACAGAGCTTTTTATGCCGTATTAGCCAATAAACATGACTCCGTTCCTACATTTGGTTATGGCTTTTATTTTGATTGTTATTCTATGGAACAGTTGTCGGCACGCGATTCATATGGATTACAATACATACGAATTGGCTATTATCATATTCCATTTCTCTCAGGGACGGCCGAACAATCAAAACCTAGGGATGGTGCTAGGGGGCAAAATTCAGGATAGGGTAAAATGATCTCAGGACAGCCCACTTGAGATTTTTCAATATCTCATTTAAGTTTATACGAGTTTTCTTAATAAGCCATAAAATCCCATTAATTTCCTTAAATAATGTAAAATAACAAAAAAAAATGAGTTTCTGCTAAAAAAAAGTGGTATAACATCACTAAAAACTGATTTTGCCAGAAAATGGCTCTAATTCTATGGATTGGTTATTTTAATCAATAATGAAATACTCTTTTTTGCTGATCCATTGCTTTAAAACATTGATTTTAATATTAAATAAATTATTATTGATTCCATATTTATATGTTTTATCGATTTTTGTTCTTTGGCTTAAACTTATGAAACAATGAAAGGACATAAAAGACTTGCGGCCAATTGAAAAAATGTGTGTTCCTCTCAATTTTGCACAGACTTCACAAAAGAATCAATTTATGCACTAATATATTGTGTATAAGAAATTCAACGCTTACGACAGTCATAATAGGAATGAAAGTGAAGTGAGTGCCGGCGTTCGCAAAATTAAATAAAAGACAACTTTTATCCAGGGATGCCAAGTGTCCACACTTCAGAGCTAAGGGGGTTTAGGGAGAAATTTTTATTTTTGATTATATGTAAGATATCTTATTTTGTTATATTAAAGCACTTTTACATATGTTTAAAATAAGCTAAAAATAATCTTGCTTTTAGTATAATAAACTTTCAGGGTTTTAGCGATTTAGCTCAAACACATCTTTTAAGTTCTGGTCATTTTTTTTAAAATTTCGGATTTAAAGTTAGGTAAAGTTCTTATCGCTTGAAATTTCTAGTTCAGAAGAGATTTTAGGGTGAGCCTCTTCCCATCCTTGTTTTGATCACATCATTTATCCAATTATTAAAACCGATACAAACAAAAGAAACCCAATTGTCTCTCAAAAGCAAATCTCTTTCGTTTCACTTCTTCTCACTTCAGAGTAAACGGATTTTCGAAAAAATTGAAAATTTTTGAAAAACTATTTTATTTTATTTCATTTTATTTCTTCAAAACATCTCATATCTGATAAGTATTTCCAAAGAGTGGGAAAACTTAGTTAAATATTCAGACCATTAGAGACTTGGACATAAGTTTCAAACAAATTTTATTCCCATTATTGTGACCTTTTCTCCATTTTCAACATATCAAAGGATTTGCTAAAAATCGTATTTTTGCTGAAAATCCTTTTATTTCTGAACCCAATTTTGAGTCCAAATGAAATTTGAAAGAAAAATGTCAACAAATCTTATTTGAAATTCAAAAATTTTGTTTAGATTTGTTAAACTTTACTCTCATTTGAATTTGATTTTTTACTTCAGTTAAATCAGGGTTGGCCAACAAAATGGCCAAGTAAAAATTTTGAAAATCTCTTGAGTTTTGTAAATACCTTAAAACCAGAGTCCCCTAAGTTTAAAACATTAAAATATCTGACAATTAAGTCATTTAATGGCAATCAAATTGGTTTAAAACATATTTAGGACAATTAAAAATGAATTTAAGCTTAATTTAGTAGAAAACAAATCCAGAAAGAAATTAAGATTGAAATGATGAATTTGTGCCCTTTTTATCTAACTTTTATATCTACCTGAAGTCGAACACGTTGTTCAAATTTACTCTAAATGCAAATCAATTATTTAAATATTGTGGCATTTTATGTATCTTTTGATTCTTTGACATTTCAATCTTAATTCACTTGAATTAAAATCATTAGAAAATCAAACAAAATAAGAAAAATTAGTAATAAATTGTTTTTTTTAAATAAAAGGTATCCTAACATAATAGGGATGAATAAAATAATGTGTTTGAGAGGGGAATAGGGGAGAGGGAGGGAGGAAGGGAGAGAGAGAGACTTATGATTTTATGATTAAGTAACTAAAAATAAAACAAAGATGTATTCAAAACATAACCTTGGAGATATTAATACTTATGCTCATTAGAGAGGCGAAGAATATTCTTGCAATAAATTCTGTGAAATAAGGATAGAGTATTGTGTTCGGAGGTGTAATCATTTATAAATGATTAAAGTTATGATACTTTTAGAAATTCTCATTTAAACAAAAGTCGATAATAAAGAGAAAAATCGATTCAACAATAAAAAGTCAAATAACAGAGCTTTCAGTGGAGGGGCAGTGAGTGAGCGAAACAAATTGCTTTCGATATTATATACTGGGGTTGGGTCGCAATCAATTCATATGAAAAAATCTCCACATTATTATTGACATTAAATCAAAATTGAAGCCATATTTTTAGCAAAATTCAAATGTTTTTATCGTTAAAATTATTTTGGAATAAATTATTGTTTATGGGATCAGATAATAGGTTCGAAGAACAGATTGTTCTCACTTTTGACAACACTTTTAGTTTTGATTAAAATTCTATTCTTGTATTACATATAAAACGATTCAAAACTTTTATTTATACACTTATATAAAGGGAGGCATAAAAAGCAAACAAATGTCAAACAAATAAACAAAATCAGAGAAAACATTTAAACCACAAATTATTTGGTTTTCGATTAACATTATTATCATTTGTGTCCTATTCCAGAGTGAATAATAAAATGATAATGATCATCTTAGCAAAGGATAACCAACAACTCCCACTCTTTTTTTTAAGTAATATCTTTTCTGACCTACAGATCTGATTGGCTGTGTTTGTGATCTAAATCAAAATGGATTACCTCTTCTTAAAAAAAGTATTTCAAGTTATTTACCTATAATTTTTTTAAGACAAAAAATCTCTATTTTATCATGGTTATGTCAACTCAAGCTGTCTTTTGAGTAGTAATTTGTTATCAAGTTTTGAAAATATTTTATTTGCGAAGACTTGACCACAGTTTAGCATGGTGTTTATTTGGCTCAACTCAATAAAAAAGAAATGCAATAAACATTTTCAATGTTAGTCTCGTCTACTCTGTAATCAGTGATCAGTGATTATATACCGAATAGTTTAATATTTGTTCCCAAATATCATTCGGAAATACATTTGATTTCGATTTATATATTCGATTATAGTTTAAAAATTCACTAAAAATATCTATAAAAATGATTTATTACATGAAAATACATTTTTAAATACTTTTTATGCTTCAGAAAACGTAACAAAAGACCATTGAATTTGATTGATGTCCCGCTGAGCCATAACATCAACTTTTAGCACAAGACTTAGCCATTGAATAGAAAATATTTGTTCTTTCAATGAATTTTATTTCCACAACTATAGTGAAACAAATTATAAGCTTGCAATTGTTCTAGGTCAACTTTAATATATTCACAACTGATAAGTTGAGTGGAAAATTAATTTTTCAAATGATTTTCAAATGATTTCTATTTTTGAACAAAATATCAAAATTGAATTAATGAAAGACTCAGACATCCATTGCATTGTAATAATAACAACATTCAAATTGATTCAAACATTTTAATTACAAAAATAGAAATAATCTCTTAACATATGTAAAACAAACTGTTTTTAAATTCATATTAAAATCCTTTTTAATGGATTTAATCCACAATTTATTGATTTTGCGAATTCATCAGAAGTTGACTGATTAGAGCCATATTTGGATAATCGATAAAAAACTTCAGTTTCAAAGTCTAATCATATGAAAGATTTGGGAAAATTAGTCGACGACAACAACTTTATGGAAATTGCAATTATTATCGATTTGTTTTCTATTAAACTAACAAAAAAAGCATAGAACAGAATAACAAAAGTTAGCTAGACTTTTAAGCCTCCAAACTATAGGCTCATACTTTTTTCCATTAATTTGAGTTATTTTTATGACAATAATCTTAAGAATTGTCACTTTATTGTCAAATAAAACCCTTGTTTTGCTTTAAATTATAATATGTTTTGATTGCCAACACATTACTAACAGTTTATCTAAAACTTAGACAAATTGCATACCAAATGACTTAACACTAAAAGCGAACAAAATAATTAAAATGAACTCCTATTTTAGAAATAATAAACCGAATCATTTTAATTTACTGAGTTTAAGCTCAACTATTAGACAAACAGACGGATTAGTTCTACATTAGTTCCAAGGTCAATTTGCAGACCATATTATTCCAGACTTTAAGGTAAATGTTTAGATAATTTAATAAAGACATTAAACACCAAAAAAAATTGTCTCAATAGTCTTAACGCATATAAGATTGAATAACTATTTATGTGGTGACAATATTATTGTGATAATTAGATATGTCGTCAATTCAAAGAGGAATCATTGAACAAATAGGAATCACTTGGAGTGGAGTCTCTTTTTTCTAACTCTTGTAACAGAAAACGCTTATTTGTATTCACTATTATTGGGATTTATATCGATTTTCTCATTATTTGTCGATATTTTTGTGTTCAGACATTCGATTATTCTTGACTGACGGGTGCCATCACTTATCTTTCCGTCCAAAACTTCACACATTTAACAACCAAAGGCTATACTTTCATTTAGTTATGTCCTGCCATTTGAGTGTTTATCTTATCTTTAAAGAAACAAAAAGCTTTGTAATGAAAGACCACTAAAATCAATAACTTTACAAATTGAGGTCTAAAGACATTCATTTCTCAATTATATGTACATCTCTTCTTCAGTTTGAAATGTATGGCTAACTCTGATTTTAAAGTTCAATAGAAATACAATTCTTTTGTTAAGGATAAAAAGCATCTTGACATTTTGGGCTATTGATTTTATTCATAGTTCAACTGAATAAATATGTCAAATGTACAAGATGATCCAATATATGGTTGTTAAACATATCAAAAAAGGGAAAAAATTCTAAATGTTTCAAATTTAATGTCATAAACACATGTTTTATGAAAATTAAACAAAACAAAGAGAATTTGAGTGAATGTAAAATTGTATGCCTTCTTAACCTCCATCGAGAGGTTTCTTGAAATGACAGAAGTACTCAAATAAGAGCACTTCAACCAAGAATAGAATTTCTGTTATTTTAAAGACTATTATTCTGTGCAACTATTCATTAAATTCCCAGAATTTAAATGATATTTTCAAGAACTAAATTTCATACATTGAGATGAAATTTATTCAAAGATTATAAATAATGTGAAAACTTTTCAAAAACAACTTTAGATATTCGGACCTAAATTTGAAGAATCTTTTTGTTTAGTCAATGAAAACGTCAAAACAGATCCCAATCGATGCGAATCACAGAATTGTAGAATTGAATGAATTTGTGGAACAGATATATTGAAAAATTGTCTAACATTTGGTTAGTAATAAATAATTGAGGCCTAACTCATATGTGAAGCTAAATACAGATCCAAAGGTAATGATGTCAGAGAAATGGGTCGCATTTGCCAGAAATAAATAAAAAGAATTCACAAAATATTAAATATTATCCAAAAATGAGTTTTACACGAGTTTTATATACGAATCAAATTCTTTAAATTACTTTTTGGTAGAGTTCGCAAAGAGCTTATCGGTTGAATGACTCGCTTTTCTTCAATTCAAACACAATTGAGATATGATTCGCTTGTTTTTAACTCATTTGAATTTTTCTCATTTGTGTAGAATTATTTTGAAATCAAAATTAATTTGCGCTAAAATCCGGGCAATATTTAACTTACCATTAATGGTCGGCTGTTCACTAATGTAACGCTCGTATTCAGTCCATCATCTATTGAATAAAAACATATTTTTAGTCACATTTACTTTTTTCTGACGTAAAAGTATATCAAAATGTGTTTTCAATACTATTATATTATATTAATTTGAGACCATTTATTGGTAAACATGTTTTCAATTATAGTTAAATTAAAAATTATCGCATTTCAATTTGAAAAAAAACGAACTGGAACAATAAATTAAGTTATAAAATAGGTTTAAGATATATTAATCAAACTTAGAATAGATTTTGTTAACAAAAAAGTGTTGAAAAAAATCTTTTGATTAGATCTCAAGTTTTTTTAAGCAAATAAATAAATACTTTTATTTATTTCTTTTTGAATGAAAGATAAAAATAACCGAAATTTTTGTTAAATTTAGTTGAATTGTGAAAACCTAACCCTTTTGTGAGAATGTAATTAAGAGCAGTGATTGAATCCATTGCCCTCTTTTATGACAATTATTCTTTTGAACTAAAAATTTAAAGACATTTAAGACATTCAACTATAAAAACAGGTCTTTTGAAAGAATTTAATTTGATTTATGATAACTTAGTTCTCGATTACATTAAATGAGATCTTTTAATGCTTTGAAATTAAATAACTCTCTGATAACAATACTAATAGTAATACAATTCTAATAAATTTGGTTTATTTTGAAACAATTGTTTTCTAGATTTCCATTCATTGCTTTAATTTATTTGATTAGAGATTAATCACAATTTTGGGTTTTAGTTCACCTTCAAGGCCATCATAACTATTCAATTCATCAAGGTGTTATTAAATCTATCGAAACAGTCACTAATCAAATGTTTTGATCAAAATATATATTTTGCAAATGATTTGCAACTCTTTTGATAAATGAATTCACAGCGAAATGTATGACTTAGTCCTCCTCCTCCTCTCATAACTGAGCAAAATTAAAAGGAATTCCTAAGTTAGACGATTCTAACACTGGAGTCAGTCATAAATCAAATATTTAAGGAAATTGATTAGATTTGTCAAACGTTTGGCTCAAATTTCTTTTCAGTAATTCATATTTCATTATGATTTGCAAGTTTTGAGTTTCATTGATTCACTACTTCTTGTCTTCAACTTATATTTAATTAAGTTTTAAATAAAATTTTTAATTATTATTGTAGAATAATCAAGCAAGAAAAGGGAAAAATAAAATAATAAGACCTTATAATTACAGTTGAGCCTCGATTCTGTACTCGGGTCGGGTTTTGAGAATTGAGGTACAGGATCGAGGTAGGAATACAATAGAGGTCTAGCCTAGAAAATTGTTTAAAATTTATTTTATTGTA
>JAQFZI010000149.1:0-22652 GCA_034695605.1 Eupelops occultus | reverse complement strand
GATCAGATATTTTCAAAATATTGCGAAAATTTCAAAATTTCATGAAAATGCCAAAATTCTCTTTAAAATGTTAAAATTTCTAAATTCTGGTCTAAATAATTAAGGTGTAAATGTAGTGCCCATTGGATTTGGGCCAAACCTTGTTTTTAAATAAAGCGCTCTTTAAAAATAAAAATAATGTAAACCAATTGTATTGGAGATCGCTTTTAAAGAGCTTTGAATTATAATAAACACACGTTTTATTATCACATGTTTTCAAATATTTATTTTCGTATTTAAGCTAAATTAAATCAATTGATTAGAAATGGTTAATAAACGAATCAGTAATAAATTGCCCATAAATTTGCCTCAACTTCAAAATTGTATCAAAAGAGATGCGAATGGATATAAAGAAGAGGTCTTTAAATTGTTTTGGTTTTTGAATTTTTGAAAATATGTTTAATTTTGTTTGAATTGACAGTTCATTCAACAACACAATCACTATAAAGCACTTCTTCAAATCTTTAATTTCAACCCCTCTTCAAATGACAAGAATTTCCAAGAATTGGTTATGTTCTTGGCTCAGATCAGTCACTGTTTTCCGGAAGAGCTCAGAGAATTGTCTGACGAATTGACAAACATTTTGAAACTGTTCTCAACAAATCTCAACCCTGAAGTCCGAATGGTATGAATTGATAATTATTTAACTCAATAATAATCTGTGTCTTAATTCAGACCTTATGTCGTGCTTTGATTCTAATGCGAAACAAAAACCTGGTGTCGGCCACAGACCTATTGTCCCTATTCTTCGAATTACTTCGTTGTAATGACAAAAGTTTGCGACAATTTCTCAAAACTCATATAATAACAGACATTAAAAACGTGAACTCAAAGCACAAAAACGCAAAACTAAATACAGTAAGTCTTCTGCTATCAGTCTTTAGATACAGATTTCAAAATTGGTTCCAATCAATAGGTTTTACAAAATTTCATGTTTTCGATGGTCAGAGATAGCAATAAAATTGCGGCCAAAATATCGTTGGAAATAATGATTGAATTGTATACTAAAAATGTGTGGAAAGACTCCAAAACAGTTAATGTGATCGCAAACTCCTGTTTCTCAAAGATTACTAAAGTAAACCATATTTTGATCCTTTATTTTATTTGAATTAATCCCAATATTTTCATAGATATTGGTGACGGCACTAACATTCTTCTTGGGAAAGGATGAAATAGAAGAAGATTCAGATGATAGTGATTCTGATGAAGACAACAATCCGACGCCAATGGAGGTGGCGATGGCTAATAGGGTTAATAAGAAGACTAAAAAACGTAAAAAACTTCTCGAAAGGACCAAAAAAGTTATTAAGAAATCTAAAAAGAAAGAGAAAGCCGTTTCATTCAACTTTTCGGCCATCCATCTGATACATGACCCCCAAACGATGGCTGAGAAACTGTTTAAATCATTGGAAACATTCAATGAACGCTTTGAAGTGAAGCTAATGGTTATGAACTTAATCTCACGTTTAGTGGGAATTCATGAACTAATTCTTCTCAACTTTTATCCATACCTCCAACGGTTCCTTCAGCCACATCAGAGAGAAGTGACAAAAATATTACAATATACAGCACAGGCAGCCCATGAATTAGTACCTCCCGATGTTTTGGAACCGGTCCTAAAAATAATTGCTAACAATTTTGTTTCCGAACGAAATTCTAGTGAAGTAATGGCCGTCGGACTCAACTCTATTAGAGAGCTGTGCAATAGATGTCCGCTCGTAATGAGTGAAGACCTGCTCCAAGATTTGGTTGAATATAAGTCATACAGAGATAAAAACGTTTCGATGGCCTCCAAGTCTTTGATCCAATTGTTTAGAGTTAAGAACCCACATCTTCTTAAGAAGAAGGACAGATCCAAACCAACTGAAGCCAACACTCAGATAATTGCTAAACAATATGGTGAAGTGATTGCACCCAATTTTGTTGATGGCGCAGAAGCTCTCAACCAATCAATTGATTCTAATGAAGATAACAGCGATGGAGACCAAAGCGATGACGATATGAGTGATGATAGCGGCGGTTGGGTTGATGTTAGCCATAGTGAAGATGAAGACAATGCGAATGATTCATATGAGACCATTGAAGACGAAGAAACTGAAAACACATTACCAGAAGATCCAAAAGAAAGGGCGGCTTTGATCACATCGTCACGTATTCTAACTCAAGAAGAGTTCCGTAAAATAAAATCAATACAATTGAGCAAGCAAATTTCTGCCGCAAAACCCCGAAAATTCAATAAAATGGCCAAAACTGATGAATGGGATAATCCGAGTCAAGTCCTCGAAACTAAAGAAATAGTTCCATTGAATGCCATCGAAAGGATTTACAAAAAACGTAAATCTGATAAAGAGTCCCGTTTAGAGACTGTCCGCTCCGGACGGGAGGGCAGAGACAAGTTTGGCGCTAAAAGGGGTAAAATGAACCCATTTTCGAGCAAAAACAAAAAGGAAATCAATAAGAATAAGGCATTTATGATGGTTAGGCATAAAATCAAAACTAAGAAGAAGAGGTCGTTCCAAGAAAAACAAAAGGATTTGAAAAATCGTTTAATGAAAAAATGTAAACAAATTAAGTGAAAATTTTCACATAAAAAGTGATTTAATAAATAAATAAAAACAAAATACAAATAAATATTTTAAATAACAATTTTACCGGTTTTTGCAATAATTCTTATAATAATTTTTTTAAATTTAAAAAATGATTTGAGATTAGAGACAAAAATCACATTAATTTACAGTAAGTTTAAAACTAAAATACATTATTAATTGTATATAACTTACATAATATGTATATAATATAAGTATAACTAAAGAGGACGGGGAGAGTGCAGTCCAAATACCTTCTTATCAATTGAGGGCACGTGACTGGTGCCGATGGGTCCCCAATCATGAAGTCCGCCCGTAAATGAGACCCTATGAGTCAATCGATGTGATATAGAGAAGCCTCCGCTGCCTTCCAATTGTGTCAATACTATAATCACTTGTCTGAAGATTTAAACTTTTCTTTAAATTGGATTCAATTATCGGAAGTCATACCTATGCAAAGGAGGAATGCTATCAACCGTCCTGAGTGTCGCTCTGGTCGACACAACATTAATACTTTCAGAACAATCACAGATAACTTGAATACAGCGGTCATGGAATCGGTTTTCGACCACTACTACCAGACCCGCCCATCCTTTTGTCAAATAATAGGCAGTCATACCTTCTCTTCCCTAAAAATTAAACAAATGTTTGAAGAATTTTTAAGTTTATAACTTAAAAGGTATACCTCATGTCTCTGTCCCTTAGAGAGCGTCAAATTGATTATAGCTTCGGCTAATATGAAAGTGTTGGGGGAAACCGTCTCAACTAATAATCGTTTGGAGCTATGGAGTGCCAGAAGGAATCTGGGGTAGTGCTCTATACTATCAATGCCTGTAATGTTTGACAAACAAATAAATTATTTCAATCATTAATTTTGGTGAAGACTCACTGGTCTGCCAGTGATTGAAAGCCAAACATATTATGAGATAAACTCCCGGTTCGAACATCACATGACAGCCTACAAAACCTCTGACTTGACGTCTGCTATGTTTGACAAGTCTTCCGACGGCACCATTCGACGGATCGTCCGCTCGAAATATAACAACACATAAATCTAATTGACTTCTTTGTGAGCGCTCAGCACTTCTCTGTCCCTCTTGGAATAGACTAAACTCTAATTCTGTGGCCTCAACTACTGTGAACTCGACAATAGCCAGGTTTTCTGTGTCAAAGGCATTGGAAGGCAAAACCCCCTGAAGTCTAATCTCATTCCAATCAGACCTAACTTTACAGATATCGATGCAATCAAAATATTTGAGAACGTCGTGGAATGACATCCAGAAAACTCCTTCTCCTGCGCCGTGAGGTATGAGTTGTTCGCGCAATGATGGAGTCCAAAGAGTTGATGTGTCAGACCAGTCCCCCTTCCATGAGTAATGTCCCCACGGATTACGTAACCGAACCAAACGAATTCCTTCAATATCCTGAACATCAAGAACAGAATAGGCGTGACGGGGACGGAGACCAACTGAGTGATATTCACTGTCATTGACCTGCATATTCCCGCCTCCACAGGAGGCTCCCATTAAAAAGCCAGCGGCTCGAGAGCTGAGAAGCTGCGCCCAAATGAAGTCTTCATCAATTCCCTCATCATTTTGTGAGCCATTTGTGGATTGAAGTGGAATCGACTCACAGGGAGCGCCCGTCAATGTCGAGAGTCCTTCAATGGCTCGACCCGATACCAATGCTTCATAACAACCGTGCAATTTAGCCAATGCTTTCTCAATGAGTGGAACCCAAAGTTGTTTGCGTTTTGCCTGAGAATAGATGAGATGTGCCCTCGAATCACATGGAAGTAAGTCATCGACGAGAACTGTTGTCCATTTGCCATCTTTGCAGAGCCTTATCTGATACGCACCTTCAGGACAAATGTCTCGGGTAACCATTACTCTCTTTACCAGTTCTGGTCTCTCTGCGAGAACAGCTAAAGCGCTCAGAAACCAACAGTTGCCGAGAATTCCCTGCGATATATCTGAAGGCATTGGTGTTCGAAAGACAGCCCATTTCACACTTGAGTTCGCATCACTTTTGATATCTTGTGGTCGAAGCCATTGAGTGACGCTATGGTTATTGGAAATATTATTTGCGTTATAATAAAGAGATTTTGGGAGCGGAGGGAAAGAGTCGTCGACGAAAGGTATTTTACTGCTCCGACAGAACCTAACGATATGATCCCAACGACTGCGCGCTTCGTTCTCTTCAATTCTCCGGAGAGTTTCCATGAGTTCACTCTCGCCGTGACATAAAGTATTTGTATCGCATTGCGAGGAAGTGATGGTTGTGTTGAGATGTGCTGAATCTGGTCTCAAAGTGAGAACACTTCTGGATTGTTGACATATTTCACAGCTATATCTTGCGCTGGGATTCAAGTAAGTGCAGGCACTGCACTCCCACAGAGATTTGTTTCGGGTTAGATCTCGTCTACGAACAGAATTGGCTGAAGTATTGGGTGTAATGACTAAAATGTCTTCTTCATCGCTGTCTTCAATAATAGAGATCGAAGTGTTCTTCAAATCTTCTCTTTTATGATTACAAAGGGAACAAACAGTGATTTCGATGGCGTTCCTAAGAGTACATCGACTGCAAACCCAACTTTCATTTGGTTTAAGAGTCATGAAATTTTTGCCGGTTGTGCTGTTGAGTTTGGAGCCGCCACAGGCAGTGCAAAAGTTATCTTCACATGAGTTAATGAGAGTACACTTAATACAAGTCCAGCCATTGGACAGCATTGAGTTTGAGATTATTTGCTGTGAACTGGACTTCGTTTTATTGCTTAGATTTTGACTATTATTTGAATTATTGATTCCATTATTAACTAAATTATTGTTCAAAACAATTGACTGAAGTCTTTGAGCGTTCATTGAATTTGTATTAATGTTATGATCGGAACGTTTTTTGTCACACATTTGACAAATGGATGATTCGTTAGTATTGGATGCAAACGAACAGTGATTACACGACCAGTTGGACGACGGATCTGTCATCTCTTCATCTTGTGTGAGATCCAAAATATTTTCATCAGTCATTGTCGTACAACTACTGGTCGGATGTGATGGACTGTCAGTCAAGTCACTGCCAGAGCTGACAGAGTTTTCTTTTTGAAGACATTGATTCCCTTTTAAGACTTTATTCTTTTGGACACCGATTAGAGCGTAAGTGACTTCACTGAATGAAGTGCTTCTTTTGACTCTAACCAGAGGTCGACTAATATAATTGACTAACTGTTGCTGAAGATATTCTTGAGGAAGATTATCATTCTGTTCGCCATTAGAACCTTCAGAGCCATGTCTTTTCAAACGTTCTTTGAATTTGGCTTCTCTTACATTATTGGAGTTCTTGAGCGGCAATGGATTTGTTTTCTTATCGAATATTGGAATGAATTTACGATAATCTTCACAAATAATACAAATAGTGGCCGACGGGATGTTTGGGAAATTGCACTTTGAGCACAACCACTTGTTGACAGTGGAAACACCACTACTCTTCACCAAATGGATTGGAGATACAATTGAAACGATACTCGAATTGGGTATTGTTTTAGTTTTGGTAAACAAATCGATTTCAAGTCTTAAATCATTACAAATAATACATTTAAAGCAATTCTCGCGATTAGAAAACTGGCAGTTATGGCACTTCCATTCTGTCTCTTTGGTTGGCACTGAGATCTGAGATTCTGTACTCAATTGAGTGCTGATTTGAGAATTAGTTTTTTTCTGATGGCAATGAGCGCACTCAGAACAGGTCGATATATTACGGAAACCACAGGTTGGACACAACCACTTCTGATTCTTCTTTCCGATACATTTGACGAAAGTCTTTTCCAAAAAGTTTATTTGTCCTTCGATTGGGTTCCTATTGAATCGATTGGTCCGAATGCAACTAACAAAAGACGGGGCAGTCTTTAAATAGCCGTCGAAGTGCTTCTTCCGCTGATTTCTGTCATCGGACTCCACTTCCTGTTCATCACTATCTTTGGAGTTACTGTTCGACCGCTTATAAGCCAATTGTTTGTCCTCCGACTGGGTTTCGACTCTTTGAATATTGAATGACAGAAAATAATTTAATAACAAAGAAGTGTTTCTAATGGCAACCGATGTGTATAACTATTTTCTATTTGTTTTATTTTTTACTCTCTATTCGTTTTATTCTTTGGACAAACTTTTGTGTAATTGTTTGCATAGTTTTTGTCACTTAGTGTTCAATAAACTATAAATATATGTATGTATTGTGGGGTCAATGACTTTGACATTTCTAATTGATTTATAATTACGAGTAATGAATAAAACATAGACATAATTTGTCAGTAATTGCCAATTAATATACAACTTTTTGTTGCAATTAATTCATTCAAACGGATAACTGATTGCAATAATTGATATATAATTTCATAGAAATCTGATTAATACATATAAGAGTTAACAATCCTTTGGAATGTCATCGAAACAGATGTATTTCGTTCATAATCTAAACATAGAATCAAAACTTGTAATTCAATCCTAGTTTTAGTCATTGTTTTTAGCAAAGAGTAGAATTTGAATCTATAGTTTGAAATACTTTCTATTTGTGTTTATTTAACCATAAATACAAAGAACATGACATTTAAGGGCTAATACTATTTGACTCCAATCATGCGATAGAATAATAGTCAATTAATTTGTGGAAAATTAAGACTTAATGAACCATTTGTTTGATTAGACAATAAACTAAGAGCTCATTCATAGCAACAATTCAATGGACTTTTAATACTCTGAACAGAAATTCAATTATAAAATGGATTTATTGAACAAACAAATCATTATTTCATTAAAAATATGTAATGAATGTAATTCAATGACAGCTAAAGAGTAGAGTACGGGTTGTTTATCAGATGGTCTCCATTTGTTACTTGAAACTAAATTAACCACATTTTTGTTTCATTTATATTAATTTCAAACACTTTGTGATAACGAACCACAGAATCATAGCTTTTGTCACAAATAATAAGTCAATAGTTTTGGAGATAAACTGTTACTAAGATATTTGAGTCCAAGTTTTCCATTATTTCTATTAATCAGAAGTGAAATTAATTTTTTTAAATTAATAAATGAGTCATTAATGTAGTGATTAATCCATTTTATAAATAAAACCCTTGAGTTTAAGTTTCCGGTGGTCTTATCGGTGAAAGTTGTAATCAAATGAGACAATTAGAGTAAATGTAATCAAAAGTGGAGCGAAATTTTATTTTGTTTTTTACTACTTTTGAACTGAAAAATATTTCTCATTTGAAATGTTTTCATAAGTGAAACGACACTACTTTTTATCAAATTATAGTGAAATTCATATTTCAGTATTTAAAGTAATGATTACCGATCTATTGTGCTGTCCCTTTGGTTGTGGTCTTCGTAGACACCGAAGTGATTGTCTTCGAAATGTAGACCCGAACTGTCGTCCGAAAAGTTATCTGAAATGTCAGCCTCTGACCGATCGGACAACTGTTGAGTTAACCCATTCGGTTGAGTCGGGTCTTTCCAATAGCTGTTTGGCACCAGTTGTTCGACGTCTGTCTGTCTTCGTTGGCCACACGAATAACAAGTCGACCGTTCGGTCGGATTCAAAGAATAGGTACATGTCTTACATCGCCATTGAAGTACTGATGCATTTGAGCCCATTTTAAGACCCAATTTTTAACTCAGGGACTAACCATTGTCTCAACAACCCAATCAATCTGTCCACTCAATTATCGCTAATCTTTAGACAAATATCAGGACATATTTAACTCCATTTTATCTTAAAATACCACTAAAAATCTCAATTAAGATAAGGATCTGTCGAAGCAATAATAAATGGTTGCTTTAAATTGCATTTTATTACATTAGTTAACCATTAATTGATTAGTTTTGCGCTTTTTTAGTCATTTAAAAACCAAAAAACAATCGAAACGATAAACAAATGACATTAAATGTCATCAAAAAAATATTTGTCAAAAATTGTTTTCGAAAATATTTAAAAACATTTTTTGTTTACTAAATAAACACTCTTTGCTTTCAAATATTAAAAAAAAAATTCACGGAATTTAAGGCTTGATTTGAATAAACATTTTTATCAATAATAATAATTTTGGTGTATTTACTGAGAAAAGCTGATTGTTGTTGGAGGGCACCACTAATCACCTATTATTTCTGCTCTGTGTTGAAACGCACAAAATTTATCATGATTAGGGTTGGCAAAATCATTTGTTAATTTTTACCCACTAACTTTCCATAATTCTTATTTTTAGACATTTAAAACTTTTAGAAGCATTCTATGCCATAGACTCTATGCAATGGATGTGCTTTAGTTATAATTTATAAATTGAATTTTCATCCTTTAAAGTTAAAACTAAGATTTGTTATATTTTTATACTTTTTTTACGTTATTTAACTTTTGTGTCAAAATGAAGAATCATTAGTTAATTAAAGTAAAGAATTAAATATTAATCTTGACTTTTTTTAAACAATAATCGATGCGAATTGAAATATTGTGTAGTCTAGGTAATATAAGATGTATACACCGTCTGCAACCTATTTATGTCACTAAAATTGAACTAAATTTAATTTGACTTTTATTTAATCACAATTAAGTAAATTAACAAATTTTTTTAATGGGAATTATAGACTAGTATTTAGTATGTCCTCCTTCATTGTTTATGGCTTGTTCGATGCGCCGAGGAAAAGAGTGGACAAGGTTTTTCAAGTACTCCGGTTTCAAAGAATTCCAAGTTTGACAAACTCTGGCCACCAGTTCTTCGCGGGTTTTAGGTCTCGGATTTTCGAACACTGATTCTTGAAGTACACCCCAAACTGGTTCGATAACATTAAAATCCGGAGAATTTCCACTCCATATACCTCTTGTCCAAGAGTTCGGAAATGTTTCCTCAATTTTTTCAATCACTGGCCGAACATTGTGACCAGGAGCCGAATCCTGTTGAAAAGTGGCCTTTCTTTTATTCGGAATCAATTCTGGATTATCGATAGCTTTCAAATATAGTGGCAAAATCTTTTCTTCGTAAACTTTGCCATTGATTGTCTCATTTTTTGGGCACACATAGAGTTCTGTCACTCCTGAAGCTGTCATTCCTCCTGCAACCATGATTTTAAGTGGAAATTTCGGGACACCGATTGTTGCAGTGGATTCAGATGATGTCCTGATTCTTGTGTTTTGTTTATTCGGCTTCGGGTGCAATTCAATTGGTGACTCGTCCGTCCAAAGTATGTTTTCCCGAAGTGTTACCCCTTGTCGAGTGATATCACAATATCCTTCTGATTGGACCTAAAGAGCAAATTCAAGTCTGTCTTTAATATTTTTTTTCGACAAAAGAGGTTTGATTTTCATTTTGCGGGCAGTTTTACCCCATTTGGTGGACTTAACATAGTTTTTGACACTTGAAATGGAAATTGTTTTGTTGCGGTCGACATAATCTTCACTCATATTAAGCTTTTTAACACATTTGTTATAAGAAGAACCCATTTTATCTTTCATTTCAATAGTTATTCGGCGTTTTGTATTTGGTGTCAATTTCTTCTTCTGAATTGTGTTATATTTGTGCCGAAAATCTGTTTTAATTGACCACTTTTTGGCCGTTCGGCGATCGACTTTTAGTGCAGACATGATGTCCGGAATTGACGTCCCCTGGTCTGCCAGCAATTTGATTTCCCGTCGTTTTACCTCTCTTTCGGAGAAAAGGGTCCTCTCTTTCATTTTATATCACAATTTAGTTAATTTATGTCTTAATCACTAATTTAAATGTAAATAAATAGAGTGGTTTACCAGAAATCACGTCTATGACTTAAATAGGTTGCAAACACTGTATATAAATTTGTAGTCGGGTAAACCCTAATATTATGAGTATTTCAGAGTGTGTTTAGTGGCTGTGCTGCACAGCCTGTGCATAAGAACCTAATAAATGAGAGAAAGCACTCAAATCAATAGATTGAAAGCTGAATGTCTGCATAAAGTGGGAGAAACCATTTCAGCTGTGAGTCTATGCCTTCATTATAAGTGGACTTAAATACAAAATTAGTTTTTCTCATTGAATTTAATTAATGGATTCCTTAATAATTATTTGTTCACTCATTCTATTGATTCAATCAAATATTTGTCAATAGTTTTGATTTCATTATGTGATCGCAATTTTAATTTTTAAAATTGTTTTTTATTAGAATTAATTTAACGCAAAAGTCAGACATATCTTTAAGTGATTGTAATTCACAACAAATGGATTCAAGTCAGCCATCGATTAATAATAATAACAATAATAATCAGTCGAATGGTGTGGTCTGTGAGGGATTCTTAACGAAATCACCGCCAGAAAAGATCTGGAAGACTGTAAGTGGTTTGCAATGATAATAACCTCTTTTAAAAGGAATGTCATAATTATTTGTGTTATACATAACACCTGTAATAAAAGTGATGTTATGTTTAAAGTTAACCAATTGTTTGAAGTGAAAAAAGTTTAAATCCGTTGCAGAGCTGTAATTGAGGCCAAAAACAAAGTCTCAAAACTGGTCTTTAATACCAATTATTGCTTAGCATTGCATAGCTTTGGGGACAGGTATTCATAATTAGCATAAAAAACATATACTGTTATGAACTGAACCCAAAACCGAAACACAAAACTATTGGCTAATTATATCAACTAATTGTGTATTTCATAGTTTGAGTCAACTCTTAGACTAAATTTTTAACTTATTTTTCTCCACAATTTGTATGAATCACTAAAGAAATGGCGCCGCCGTTGGTTTGTGCTCAGGCTTTCTGGTCAGATCCCTGGCCAATATGTGCTCGAATATTATGCTGACTCTACCAAAAGGAAACTGAAAGGAGTTATTGATTTGGATCAATGCGAACAAGTAATTCATTTATCCATTTATTGCTTATCTCTGTTTTTCTTTTCCAAACTAATTATTGGTTTTTATGTTTTATCGCACCGTTAGGTCGACGCAGGCCTTCAACTCGAGAGCAGGAAAGAGAACTTTCAGTTTATGTTTGATGTCCGCACTTCGAAGCGAACCTTCTATTTAGTGGCCAAAAGTGAACTCGAAATGAATAAATGGGTTGAATGTATTTGTTCTGTTTGTGGACTTAAAATACATGTTGAAGAGGGACAGGACGACAGATATTCTCCTCAACCCAGTCAGGAGTCTGTAGTCAGTGCTAACAATAATAATAATAATTCAGCCAATAATACCCTTACGTCGAACATAAGCTCTGCTTCAAAGACTGGCTCTTCGACTACCATTACTTCAGTGCCGACTTCGAGTTCAACCCTTTCATCGAATGGTTCGACAAACACTTTGACAATAAATACTTTAAACAGAAATAAAAACTCTGAGACAAAAAATAATTCAATGAATAACTCGAAGAATAGCTTTAAAAATAACGCCAAAAGTATTTCGCGAAATGACTCGAAGACCTCTAACGGTCGCGCAGTTACGCACATCGAAGGACCGTCAGGTCCTTATATACCAATTAGTGAGTGTCATACGGGTCGTCATCCCATAAATGGTAGTCTGACGGACATAGATTTGGTGCCTTCATTGCCTTCAAATTTGAGTCAAGTCGTCTCTGATGAGTGCTATGATATCCCCCGTCCGGTTAACCCTCCGAACGACACAACGTATCAGTTAATGACTGATAATTTGTTAGACTGTGTGCCGATTGCGCCTAAATTTGTCTCAAATACTAATAAAAACTCAAAAGTTACGCGTAATTCAATTGACGCAGTTGTGGGTCCGCCTCTACCCAATTGGGAAACGTATCCTGGTGATTCTCCCGACTCTCATGCCTTCAACTCTAATGATGTGACCAGAACTTCGGTCAGGAGTGGTGATGGAGGGGATGTTTCTGTCCGTTGTAGTGATTCTGGAATTGATACCCAAAGGTCTTCCTCTCCTCTCAGCAGTGATTTCAACAGAGATTCTGTTCAAAGCACTGACGGTAGCGCACAGCCGCCTCCTCGACCACCAAAACCTCCCAGTCTTAGGAGGTCTAAAAACAAGTCAGAAAGTTGTGCATCACTTCCAAATGTTGCCCAGTTGTATGACGTACCCATTACTACAGTCGAGCACAACTTGAATCAAGATAGTAATAGTCCAACCCTTTCCACAATGAGTCGACCCCCGGCTTATTCGCTGAGTGATTGTTCGCCAAAATCTCCCGATGACTTATATGACTTCCCCCGAATGAACACCGTTTCTGAAACGACATCATTAGACAGTTCAGAACTTATAAACACAACGGTTCCCATTGCTTTCGACCGCTCCAATCGAAGGTCAGATTCGAAAAAGCACTCGTATACCAACGCTCCGCCCGGATATTTCACTAATAAAGAAACGGTCTTTAATTATGAATACAGACCGACTCTCACTTCAGGAGCCGATGACTCAAATGCTTTTATAACCAACAATGACTTGGCACAGGCAGATAGGAGTCCTCTGACACCAAACTCAGCCACTTATAACAATTTGCCGATTTCTAGTTCCTTACCCAACAGTCAGTCTTTCGGTCCGCCGGCTGTCAACAGAGATCTTAAACCACGCCGTAAAGGGTCTGATAGCGACGCAAGTAATACAGCCCTCCCTTCACCAACAATGAAGACGACGACCATTCAATTACAACCCCCTCCCGCTTTGACTCGTATTCATAGCGCCCCCACTAAAAGAAGTTTTAGAAAACCAGGGTTTGTATTGATTTACATTCGATTCAATTTTTATTAGAATTTTGTTTTATATTTAAAATAGAACTTCAGGACAGCCTCACATGACATTAAACGGCAATCCCCCTCGAATTCCCTCTCGACCTGGACAATATCAACATAATCGGGAGGCGTCCACTTCTGAAGACGATGTAAGCCATAATGGAAATGGAAGTCGTCGTAACTCTTCAAATGATGAGCCGCAACAGGTATTGAAAATAAATTTGTTTTTCCATATATTTGAACAATGATTTAATTTCAGTCAAAGGGCTCAGTAGTGCCGCCCCCACGTCCCCGACCTTATGACGGCTCAGAAATACAATATCTAGACTTAGATTTGGACTCCGACTCTAACTCTCAAAGTCCGCGAACCCCTAATGAGCACAATCACCAGAGGAGTGGTTCGACTCTGTCTAACAAAGAAGTGTCGACAAACACCAGTCAACCTCCAACCCTGTCCTCTGCATCCACTGTCTATAAAACAGTAGACTTTCTAAAAACGGAAGCATTTAATAAAATGCGTTTAAATGTCGAAAATTATCGAAATTCTCAATAATTACCAAACTTTTAGGGCTTTTCATTGATTCATAGATCGGAAGCAAAAGTCGAAACAATTTTTTCTTCAAAAAAGTATTTTAATTTTTGGATATATTTTCGAGAAATAGTTTATTTAATAGTAATTAAAATATTTTTTATGCGAATTAAATAAATAGTGCCATAAAAAGTATATTTTCAGAATGGGATCAGATAACTAAAGAATTTTGTTTAAGACTTTACTCCAAAAATATATTTACAATCAGTTTATTTACGATTTTTTTGTCGAAGAAGTGAGTAATTATTGTTCAGATATTTACCGCTTTTTATCATTTATTTTAAACGATTTGTGAATACAATCAATGAATTGGTGTTGTATTGAATGAATCGTGCAATCAATCACTTCTGTGATCACAAAACAACTCATCATTTCTTTCAAAAGTTTATAAATATATATATATTTCTATTATTATTATTATTATATTTCTTAACTTTTAATCAAATAAATTGATTTTTATTTACAAATATTTTTTCATTGTTTGTGTTTTTATTTGATATAACTTTTCCCTATTGGATCAAACTGGGAGGGTAATTTAAGGGTGTGCACTTCAAATATGTAAAATCATTGTTTGAGAATTTTAAGAATACTTAGTATTGCTTCAAAATCATTACTATTGAAGAAAAGATATCATTAGAACCACTAATTCTGCCCTAACATTACGTGACTAATGCATCCTGCTCAATGATCTTCTCATTTAATATTAATAATTCTGAATTCCTTTCACTTCATTTTCTTAAAATATTTTATACCTACTTATCACTAAATTTTAATTTTAATGATACCAAGATGCAATTAGTCCTATTCTTTAACATAGTTCCCATTTTTATCTTAGTGTTAGCCCTGAACTTAAAAAAATTATAAATACTTCACTTAAATTGTATTTTGTTTTAAATTAGAAAACGATTGAATTGATTTTCAAATTTGAGATAATTTTGAATAAATTGTTTTTAAACTATTCGCTCGAATGAATGGTTAAAGTGGTCTTCTCTTTTGAATTGTTTGAAATCCATTTCTGAGTGAATTATTTTTTATCAGATTTTAGGGCCGAATAACCAATAATTAGAATAATTTATAAATATTTAAATCCTATTTTATAAACAATAGTTTTATTAAATTCTTTGTTTCAAATCATATTTTTCAGTCAATTCATTCAATAATCCATTTAAGTTTAAAATCATAAAAACTATCAAAAATGACTGTCCCCTTTTCAAATCAATTATCAGGTATTTAGTGGAAATTGACTTTATCTAGTTTATTTCATAATTTTACATTTAGCCCAACTCCGGAGGGAGGGAGGGAGGGAGAGAGAGAGAGAGAGAGAGAGAGAGAGAGAGAGATTTTAAAAACTAATAAAATGATGTGACCTTGATAAAATCATTTGAATTAAATTGAAAAAAAAACATCTATTGAAATATAGAATAACAGAAGACAATTGTCTATAAAGCAGGGATGCCCAAGGGGGATAATCAAAATATCCCCCTAAAATCGATAGCTGGTAGGCCCCCCCTCGGAAAATTTTGGTGCCGCCCATTGTTTTGGAGCCCATTTTTACCATATTTAGTATTAAAAATGAAATAAAAACTACTTCTTTTCTAACTTTGGAAATTTTTGAAAATTTAGCCCCCTCCCTAAAATCGAGAACCTTGGGCATGCCTGCTGTAAAGTCATTAATAAGAGGTTGAAATTTTGTCGATTAAATGTTATTATTGTTGTCACTCTTTGGTTGCCATAAATTAAATTTAATAGAATTAAGGACCCAACAGTGCGATCTATTATTTCTATTGTGCGCTTAGAGTTACCCTCATTAAAGTTTCTTTTCGCCGGTTTTCCATTGATTTAATTGAAGAAAAGAGACATTTATCTCAAATTTTATATTTGAAAGTCTGACAATTTTTTTGTTTGACTGCTCTCTAACTGAATGTAATTAATGTAAACCTTTAAAGTCTAAAATTTAGACAATTATTTCTTTAAATCAATGGATCGAAACCTAAAATTTGGCGAAATTTGGACAAAAAAGTCATATTTTTTTTCGAAGAAAAAAAACTAAAGGAGACAAACATTAAAAATGGGTTAAAATAGTATTTTATAGAAATTATTGAAACTCATTAATCATTTTAGTCTTAGTTTTTTTTCATTTAACTGATTATTATTGAAATAAATGATGAATTAATTGACGAATAAGTTTCTAAACTATCATTTAATAAACATTAGATAAGTATAACAACGAAACTCTAATAATTAACTTGCTTGTGAAGAGTGAATGATCTAGAACATAACTTCCTATAATGTTTGTTAAACTAATTTTGATTCACAATTACTGTAAAACAATTTCTAAAATAAGTAATTAAAGTCATTAAATGTGAGACTCTATAGAATTAGTGGTCATTTAATTACTAGTATTTAATTGAAGTCATCGAATAAATTAGTTTTAATTGTCTGAAGAGTTCAAAGATATATTTCGTATACAAATTCAAAACCAAGTGATTAATAAAAAAGAGTGAAAATAAAGGCTTTGAGTGAGTCCTGACCCGTATTTTTATATCGAATTACCATCGAATAGGAATTAATTTGGGCTCAAAATAAAGTATTACTTCAGTATTACTCGCAGTTTATTTAAGGCTAATTAAATGCTAAGCGAGTCTTACAAAGCTTTCGGTTATTTTTAAATTATAAGAAAGCACTCAGTCTTAGAGAATAAGTGCAATCAGACACTGGTTCCGATCCAATCCATTATCACAATCATTGGTCTCTTTTGACGGTTCAATACAATAAACGGCAAAAAGTGTTTTGTGTTTTGTTTGCATTAGTTTTTTGTCACAAAAATTATTAGACTTTTCTATGTTTTTTCGACTCTTTTTGATTCTCTGATAAAAAGTAAGATATTTTTTGTTTATTTTTCTTTCAATTCTTTATTATTTCAAATCTCATCTTTTCATAGCTTTTCCACGAAAAAAACAAATAATTTTTTGATCATTTCTTGATTTGTAACTTTTTGTCATTTTTTCCACACCTTTTACTGATTATTACCATTATTTGGTTCTCCATTGAATCAGTCATTCTTTGGGTTTCTCACAATGTTTTTCAACCAGAGATGGTTAAAGTTCTCGACCTCAGCACTCTTTTAAAAAATCTGCTTCAAAAAGACCTCATTATATCTTTATATTTCTCTGTAGACACAATGCTAGACTTTTCTTGGGGGAAAATTGTACCAAGTTTCAGGCATCCCCCGCTTGGTTAACACTGATTATAGTCATTAAGAGTTAAACGAAAGACTTCCTGTAATTTAAAGCTTATTCAAAGACTTTTAATTATTATAATTTTGCGATTTTATGATTATTACTAAAAATTGCTTTTATTTATTGATTTTTGTGCAAAAGACAGGAATCATATCACAAATATTTTTGACATTTTGTTCATTTCAGTGAAGTTCTTAATAAGTTTTTGTTTTCAAATTATTATACATTTTCTTCAATAATAATTTTTACCTAAACTCATATATTAGTCAAACATATTTAAGGGATAGCCTTCAGCATAAGTGTTGGTCCGTTGAACAATAATGTGTATATAAAATATTGAAATCAGAATGAATTCCGCACTTCTTTAGCCCAAAGCAAAAGAAATTGTAGTCAAAACAATAATATGTTTGTCATCAGTGATAAGACATTTTTCAGAAAAATTTTGTAAATATTTTTTTGAACTTCATTAACAAAAATATTGTAATGTGTTCTTGAGTTTAGGATACGCTTCCATTGAAATTTGTGCTAAAGTTATGGATCAATAAGTTTTCGTTTGCAACAACAGACAGCTCTTTGACTCCAACCCTATCCACTGCTCTTCAAGATAGACGAGTAGTTTTTGGTGTAAAACTATTGTCACAAACTTTTTTAGAATCTATTGAAGAGCTAACGATTGAAACTAATATTGGTTTCAAATTAACGGATTCTCATTGAAAAAAGTTGTGCGAAAAAATGTGAAATACAATGACTATGGACTGAATAACAGCACTTTATTTAACAGAATTGTTTTACTTCTTTTTGAATCTGGTATTTGAGTTAATCCTCAATTAAAATGCATTCAAGAGATCGACGAGAGTTTGGCCGCAGAAAAATGCGGATCAGGAATAAGTGGGAAGTAGTTCTTGTGCTAATTGTCATCGCAGCGGGAATTGTTATCACAACTGTGGCCGCTATCAAAGCAAAAGGTATTTTTTATTTATCTCTAATCTAAAGATTAATTTAAAATATTTGTAGAAATATTTGAGAATTTATTTTTTACTCTATTATCTATTAAAAGATTATCCAATTTATTAATCAATTATTTTGTTTTTCATAACTTTTCTATTAAAAGTCAATTATTTTATACTTTTATTTTTATTAAATATTTCTTTTGAACTTTTGATTTGGGATCAAAAGAGGCTTAAGCCTTAAGGTAAGTCCCAAACTGAGTTCAGATACATCCTTTTAATTGATATGATTTGCCATATTATATATACAATATATAACCATATTATGTATATAATAATTAAAAGAGTTTACAGAAATAATTTGCTTTGTTTTAAGGGAATTCTGTTTTAAATTCAATACATTTTTAACACTTTTGCCATCATTTAAACCAACCGAGACCTAAAGCCCTGTCCTATCCCTATTCTCCTCTGGCAGTGAGTGCAATGAATTTTACTATAAATAAAAATAAGTAAAAGATTTTGTGTTTTTCGCAATGAATTTGAGTTAAACCTCAAGAAATTGAATAAAGAAACAAATTTAATGTTTAATGAGTTCTACTTTTGATATTAAGTTTAGTTTTTGGAATCATTTCTTTCACAAAAAACTATTTTTAGTAAATGAAAGACTTTTTGTTGTTTTCTCAGAATTAATACACAATTCAAACATTTATTTTTTGTCTCAACTATTATATCTTCATATAATACAGACTATTTAATATTTAGACCGTGTGAATCTATTCTTAATTGATATTTGATTAATCAACATGTTAGATTCTTTATTCTTCAATCGATATTCTAGTCTTTTAATCAAATGATCTTGAACAAAAAGAATAGTTTAAGTTGGAGAAATAGATTTGCAGAATATTTAAATAATTATTATAATTTAATTTATGAGAATCTAAATCAAAATGAGTAATAATTTTTATTATTCCTTAATTTTGGCCTCAATTTTTAATTCTAAGCAAGTGAATTTTCGTTGATAAAAAATCTCAAATCTTAGTCATCCCTAACTATAAAATATTTAGAAAATGAGTGAATTTTGAAAAAATTGAACAAACACATTTGTTATTTATTCCTAAGTCTTTTCAACTGTTTTTAATCTTTATTTGCAAATTAAAGTTTTAAAACTTATCTTGCATTACTTTTAATAGATTAATTTGGTTTTTCTTCTTGTAAGTAACTATTTATGACTTTAAGCTTTCATCAAACTATTAGAATATAATTAGAATATAATAAAAAATTTAATTAATTTCGATAAAAATTTGAAGGCAAAGGAGGATAAGAATTATCTGATTTTAATTAATGATTAATTTAGGACTTAGTTATCGATTGATTTCGATTAAGATTAGTATCGCTTAAATGTTTGCCTTATTTTCAATAAAATATCTTAAAAATAGTCTTAAGAATCAGATAAAGAAATACTTAAAACTGATAATAATTTCTATGAAAAGCGATTGATATTTAAAATTAGATCAAATGCTTTAAAAGTGAATAATATTTTCATTAGTTTTAAAAAACTCCGATAACTTTTGAAAACTTGTCTAATGAAGCGTTTGATTAGTTTTTCCAATTAAACGACACTTTGAGTCAATGATTATCATTTGGTAAATGACATAATCGTGTCATTAAAGCCACTAAAATTCATTGCTTACATAAAAAAGACAACCTTTTCGTAGATTTCATTTCCTATTTCATTATTTGAATTTAAAAATCTGAATAATTCAATGATTACATAATTTTATCAAAATTTCAAAACAAACTTATTATTAATTTCATGAATAAAATTTGGTCTAAAATTGAGACCAAAACAAAACTAATGTAACGACAAATGAATAGTGTTTTTCAGTAATGATTCCGCTTTTGATTTCTTAATGTGTTTTTCAATCAATCAATCAATTAGTTTATAGTTTTATATCCTTCAGAGCTATTGTGGAACCGAACGGAAACCTTTAAGTTTTTAGCACAGAATGAGTTTCGAAATTAATTAATAGTTTGGATTTGTTTTCGATAAAACATTTAAAATAAATAATTTTCTATAATTTATATAAATTTATAATTTATTAAATGAAAAGCAATTAATTATAATTGAAGTTAAAAACAACTTTTTATTAAATGTATTAATAGAAAGGCGTCAAATGCAAGTCGAGAATAAGTCGGTCCCCAATAGCAACCAATCGAGCGTTTCTCACGTCAGGGAAGTGTTGGCCACTCATTCAAGCGGTACCTCTAAGACAATAAATAAAGATCTGAATAAAAAGAAGGGCTTTCCTCCTAATAATGGTGTCAAAAGGCAAAAAGCGGTGGACTCTCCACCGGATTATGACGTAGAATATGACTTGGTCAAATCAGGCGCTGATGAGTACACAGCTTTAGCTTCGGAATCGATCGACACAATACCTAGAAATAAATTGCGAATTGCCCATGATGGACTACCGGGCTTTCCCCCACCAATGGGCATAAGTAATGAATTCAACTCAAATGTTGAATTGTCTGCAGAGGCGGCCGGTTTTATACTGGAGTCGGCTGACCAGACAAATGGTGAGTCAGCTAATGATGAGTTAGAATACAGGGAAGTCATTTCTAAACCCAAAATCATTAGTGAAAGCAATCAAAACGTCAAACAAAGTGCTAATAAAGTAAAGTCTTCGATAAAAATCACAAACAATAATAATAATTATAATAATAATCACAAGAATTTCGAAAACAGTAACAACAATAATAACCACGATTATAATGTGGCCAAAAGTGAGCCAAAAAGGATTCCAGTTTTTGCTGATCCACCAAAAGAAATATTGGAACCAAATTTTAAGTTAATGGCAAACAAAGTGATAGAACCTAAACCTGATATGAAAATTGCAATTCCTTTCAAAATGATGGGTCGGTTACCGATAAATAACGACCGGATGCCGAGTGGAGTCTCCGATTCTATGCGAATAACTTTACCCAACTTAGAGCCGGCCATTCGACTATTGGGTCTGTCCGATGACTTTCGTCATTCCAGTGATTTCGGGTCATCAGCACTTCAGGCAGCAATCAGTAACATACCATTGAATATGAGACGATTTATGGCACCCGAAAGCGAGAAACAGGAGAGCATTCATTCAGTTAATCCAATATCTGTTCCAAAGGTGCGTTCAAAGCGTGAAAGTGAGAGACGTTTTGTTCTCAAACAATACAAACCTTTAAGTTCTTCAATAAGTGTTAACTTCAAAGAAGTCGAACCAAAAACGGGTGAATCTCGTTATATACCATTCAATGAAAGGTCATCCTTCAGATCTGAAGAACGCGATGACAATGATAGCGATGATTCTGAAGACGATGAAAATATTCGACCACTTTTTAATTTTGATGACTTAGAAAATAGGTTTCCATCACTTCTGTCCTCTGCGAGGGATCATAAAAGGAAAGGCGAAAATTTATCAACAGATGAAAGTCGTAATAAACAAAAGTATGGTATTCTTGGTTCCGGCAATTTTGAGATAATCAGAGGCGGAATCTATGCAGAAGACGAGTCGGCCACTAATGCAGTTCCCAATTATGTCAACGAAAACGACAATTCAAATAATTACGACAATAATGATAATAACGAAAGTAATGACAACCGTAAGTCTGACCAAAGAGAGTCAGAAAATCCAACGCATCATAAGTATGAGGCAGGACCATTAAATACAGAACACAATAGTGAAGATGATAACGAACCGAATCGTTTTTCACCGTTTAATTTAGACTTTTTCACTGGAACTCCTGTCTTAGGTTTTCAGGGATATGACAATTTTGATGCCTCCAGTGTTGACAAATACAAAGCTCCCCCTCCACCGCCACAACCCCCTTCTACTCGTTCTTCTTCCAAAGTAAATGGACAGAGAAGACAATTCTATGATCCATATTCTTCTGATTCTAATCTTCACGTCATCGCCACAGATGAAGACCTTTACTCTGATTCTTAGCTCAAATTCTTCAATAAATACCTCCAATATTTCATTGAATATGTTTTGAATTGAATGTTAAAGAGGACAGACATTCTCTAATGAATTTTCTGCGATATCAGGAATGCTGTTCTCATGAAAAGTGATTGACTTCCGATTGAGTCCGATTTGTGCCCAAATTCTGACACAAATTTAATTACAAATCTATTCAGACTTTTGATAATAAATTTAATTGAATTGTTTTTTTGTAAACGACATACAAAAGGGTTGTTTTTAACAATAATTGTCATTTTTAATCAGAATTATTTTCTGATTACATTTGAATACGGGATCCGATGTCACTATCGTGGTGTTGACAGTCTTGGAGGTGTTCTATGGACAGGTATAGGTTCGTTCGGTCTCTTTCCGGACAGACTGTGGCCAGAGATCAGTCACGTGATTCACGTGTCGTATTGTTTACGATCTCAGCAGAGAGTGATTGCAATGCTATGACTCAAAGGCTTATCAGCCGATAATTGGATCACTAGATCACAGGACAGGTATCAGCACCCGGTGCTAGACTTAGGCCGCGAAT
>JAQFZI010000148.1:0-22691 GCA_034695605.1 Eupelops occultus | reverse complement strand
TAGCAGTGCCAACAGAGGCGAGTGCTTTCTTGGGACTGGTGGCCGTCTGTATGACCTGTTTGTTGGTATTCTATCTCTATTTAACAAAAAGGTTATGCTTCACAACAATCGGAGGCTTTCCCTGTTGTGATGAACCCCTTAAAGTATCAAAAGATAAAGTCTCCAAAGATTTGGGTAAATGTTGACAATAGAATTGCTTAGATTAATATAATTGATCAAGTTCATTTCATAACATTTAATAAAATTGTTAACTTAGTCAATGCATTTTCATACGACGATGAACTGGACTCCTCCAGTAATAGTGAAGAGGAACTATTGGAGAGACTGCAGAGGTCGACCTCTAATCACAGTAATATCAGTCGTCAAACAAGTCTTTCAAAGAATGGAATTTTCGATAATAAACACAAATCATTAAAAAATAGACACAAAATAATTGATGAGACCATCGATGAGTCCACACAAAGAACCCATTTCTCCAATAATTCAGTTATTGAAAGAGAAACCAAAACAGAGACGAAATGTGAGAGAAAATCGAGAGATTTGATATCATTAGCAGAAAAGGGAAGGATAGGTAAGAATATATCGAGTGAGGGCTCCTGTTCCAGTGAAGCTGGCAGTGGTGATAATGAAGAAGAGAGACGGTCCAGAAATTCTTTTACTAAAGAGAAGGGCAGTAAAGGAAGACTTAAATTAAATAAACAAAATGTTTCGAATCCCATCTGTTTTGTCGATGAAATGAAGTCTCAGTTCAATACAGGCTTCGAAAAGTGTGAATCAGACGCTCAGTCCTCCACTTCACAGGACTTTTCTCAACATTTTTCTCAATCAGAGTCTCACTCAATACCAAAATGTGGTTCACTTGAAGTCAGTTATGCTTATGACGCGCCCACCAAAAAGTTAATCGTTACTGTATTCGAGGCAAATGATATTCCATGTAAAGATCGCGGGGGAGCCAATCAAATAAATGTTAGGGTTGTCCTTTTGCCACATAAGAGACATAAACATAAAACTAAAATCAAATCAAACGGAAATCCAATTTTTAACGAAACCTTTACATTCAGTCGAATCAGTCCCGAAGAAGTCATGGGTTTAGGTCTTAGATTTCGGGTCTACGGGACTGCTTTCGCCCGTAGAGAACAAATGATCGGTAAATAAATATTATATGATTTGACTTAAGTATTGAAGATTTGTATCATTGGATTAGGAGAAAGTCTAATCATCTTTGCCTGTTCTAAACCTCAACAACAAGAGACCAGACTGTGGTTGACTCTCGAGCCTCGATCCAATCTCGCCGTAAGAATAATATTAGACAAAAACAACTCTTTTGTTAACTTTTTTTTTAATAACTTTATTGTCTACAGCTATCAGATAATAGGTCTGAAGTGTCGAGTTTGGCCCGAAGTGATAGCACAGGTTCCACACAATCCATGCCTAATGCAAGCCTTCCTGAAATGCTTTTAGGGCTGGCATATAATGGAACGACGGGTAGACTCAATGTTTCAGTGATCAAAGGTATGCTCTCTTAAAAGGGGGAAAATATTTGAATTTGTTTTGCAAACAAACAGGCAGTCAATTCAGAAGTATAACAATGACCAGAGCTCCGGACACTTACGTCAAACTATCGTTGGTTTCTTCGAGTGGACAGGAAATCGCCAGAAGTAAGACAAGTGTCAGAAGAGGTCAACCAAACCCACTCTTTAAGGAGACATTCATTTTTCAGGTCAGAGAATATCTAATATTTACTTAAATTATAGAATTTCTTTGAAAAAATATTTGTGAAAATCCAATACTAAACTAATAATTAAGGCATTAAGAAAGGCATTAAGCAAGGTACTAAAGTACAAAGTATAAACGAATATTTAAAATGTTCAGCAAATAAAAAATCCAATTATTATGTTCTGGATATTATGTTTCGATAGCAACCGTCAAATCATTTAAAATTTAATCAGAAAACAAGGGATGATTACAACAGGAATAGCCAAGAGTCAGATGAGTCAAACGATAAATTAACTTGATTCAAGCTTATTTAGTATTGAAACTATGAAAATGGTCCATTTATCCCTACCCTGATCTCATTTTGATGGTCGAGTTTGGCTATTCCTGAATAGCAACTGAGTGGTAACAACAGAGTAATTGTTAGCATTTGATGGATCAATTAATTGAATTTTCCAAATGTTTTCCTCGACTCACAAAATTAGAGAGACATACAAAATAACAAACATTTAATACATTCGTACAAATATACTTAAAATGGATTAAATGATTATATTAACCAATTTTTTGACTTTTAGTCAATTAAATTAAGTAATAAAACCACTGAATGTATAGTTCAAAGGCTTTTAATCATTAGAACTAAACATTAAATGCTTTAATTTATATTTAAGTAATTAATACGTTTACATAAATTAGATACAGTTCTAGAAAAACAAGTATTCAATAGTAGACTAACTGTTATTTAGATATCTGTTGGCTGTAAAGCACTGAATAATTCAATTTAATTAGAAAATAAATAATTTGCAAATATTTATCTGAAGGCATAAAATTTATGTCCTTTCCCTATGAAATATTTGAAATGTTTGTCCACAATTAATTTCAGATACACTGATTGTAGAATCATTGACTCATAACGATTAATGCATCAAGACCAATTCTTAATTAAATTGATATATTTTAAGGGTTTAAGAATGACATTCGTTAGGCTGAGTCGTGGGCAACACTGATTTAAAAGCTTTTTTTTGTAAACCTTTGGCTATTCTTTTAAAGAATATAATAGACCTCAATATTAATATTATGCTAATTGTACCTGTTTGTACCTTGTTTAACTAATAGATAGCATTATTTCAATTACCTGACGTCACTTTAATGGTTTCGGTGTATAACAAAAGAAGTATGAAAAGAAAGGAAATGATCGGATGGTTCTCTTTGGGTTACAACAGTAGCGGTGATGAAGAGATGTCTCATTGGAATGATATGAGAGACAGCAAAGGAGAGCAAGTATGTCGGTGGCACGTCCTGCTTGAATCTTGAACGATATGAGTGGCTTTAAACAGCTTTCAAATTGAATTAATTGAATGGATTTGCACAGAATAATAATGTCCTTTGCATTAACTTAAATGTAATGCATTGAAAACCCGCACAAAAACGGTTTTACTGATTAACTGATGCGAAACTCGCAAATCCCTCGCCGTTCGCCTAAATCTAAAATTCTTTTGGGTATTATTGTTGGGTCCAAAACTGGGGCTGTAGTCCAACATTGGTCCGCAAAAGCGAATCAGTTGACAAACAGCAGGTAATCAATCCTTTCCACCAAATGCCTGATTGCCATAAAAGTCATCAATGCTTACAAACTTATAATCGATTTTCTAATCAATTACTTCAGACTCTATTCAATATTCTGTGAATTGCATTAAACTTTTCATTTAATTATTTTAATCACAAGTTTTTCATTAAAGTTCTAAAAGTTTCTCAAATCAGATAAAAACAGATTCAGTGAATAATTAGTTAAATAAACTCAAAAAAATAGTTTCTTTAAAACAGTTATTAAAAAGTTGTTCGCAGTTTAAATATATCTGAGATTATTAACAAATCTTTGATTTACTCCGATTAAAAAACAATTGATAATTAAATATACAGGTTTACAGTTAATGTAAATGTAATTTTATTATATAATTCAGTGATTCAATAATCTTATAATCTTTATTATTAATTAATAAATTAAACATTTTATCTTATAATTTAATATTATATACAATATATATATATATAACTACCGTTTATTTAAAAATCAAAAATTTGTGTTAAGGTACGGATTGGGCACACATTTGATTATTATTCTATTCTTAACTCGAATATCGTTAGCCTTTGAATAGTTTAACTGATTTTTCCGAATAAAAACAAGATTTTAGGCTTAGATTACAATAAAAAATATAACTGAAAATCATTTGTCAACAAACAATCACATCACAGATAATTCAATTGAATTGAAAATCGTTTTTTCTATAACTTATGTGCAATAATACAAATTAAATGCAGATATAATACTATTTAATACTTTTAAATCGTTTTATCATATTTTAAGTCATATTAAGAAAGTTGATCGGAGTTTAAGAGTTTTTGCATCCATTTGTTTACTGTAATTGCAATTAAATTTGAATTAAACTATTATTGATATTTAACTATCAATAATATAATTGTAAGCATAATATACGCTGAGATAAGTCTATTGTTCAAAGAGTATTGTTGTTATAAACTTTGATTATACTATTTGAATGTAATTATTATTAACTCATCAAGATTATTTTAAAATAAATTATATTTCTGATTATATATAAAACTGCTTAAATGGCAGTGATTTAAGTGATCTGATCCATGCATTCCTATTGTCATTGATTCCATAAAAGACACTCAGAACCAGCACTTTCTACTCATTAAGATTAAGAAAGGTAATAATTTAAATTGAAAAATGGCTTCATTCCTGTGCAATATCCCATTAAAAATAGCCAAAACGAACCCTTAAAGTGAAAGTTTGGTCATTCCTGAGATAGAATGAAGAGAATATTGTATTTTTTGGACAGAATCTAATGACAATTAAATCTATATTTTATTAATTTTTTAATGAATTCTAAGAGAAGAATGAGAACAGAATAAAAATAAACTTATATCAAGAATTTCAATATATTATATCAAAAACTGGAAGAGAGTGAGCAGTCGATTGTGGCAAACAGTGGTCAGACGCAGCCATATTCATACCAAACAGAATTAGTGGCCGTACTATTGACAGTAACTGCATCCGAATTATTCATATTATTATTTAAATTACGAGATCTATGGTTATTGACTGCACTATCGCTTAACTCTGAATCTTCTAAAGGAGTCAAAGAAGAGTCAGAGTTAAGTGAAGGCGACGCCGAATGTGGATGAATGTGATGGAAGTGATGGATGTGATGAATACCATTCTTGAATGGTTGTTGACGTCTGATAGGACTGCCGTAATTAATGCTATTGCTTTTGAATGTCCCTCTCGTAAAGCTATTGTATGGCTGGCCATTAGCTCTGCTCCCCATCGGTGTGTTCTCACATGATGTGGAGCCCGCATTGAGTGGAGAGCGGATCGGACTCGTTATTACACTCAACTGGATCTTATTTTCTATAGTTGTCGATACCCGAGGCGGAGGTCGAGGGGGAGGCACCGGACTTATCACACAATTATTTTCAGACTTTGTTATCTCTTCTTTTATCTAATATTTGATTTAATTAACAATTAATTCAAAAAATATATAAAATAGATATTAAATAAACTAATAATAAAATCGCAAATAAATCATCAAAAATGGAACAAAATATTAATTAGGATTCAATTCAGACCTGATTTATGGAATCGGTATTCGATTGTTTAATAACTTCTGGAGATTTAGAACTTCTTTGTTCTGTTATAAGAGATGATGAGCTGGTATTGCGAAATGGACGCAAAATTGCTGTATTGGAGGGAATGGGTGGCGTCTCTGCCTCCCAAATACGTCCATAGATTGCTTCATCAATTAGATTATCGATTGGCGCAGAGTTTCTATCTTTTGACCTCTCTTTAAGACTATTGTTTTGATTCTTAGATAAGCAGAGATCAGTGGACGAGCGGTGTATACGTCTGACCACATTATGATTAACGGCCACTTTCTTCTTCTCGAGCGTCACGTCATAGTCTTTAATCATTTTTTCGAGTCTTTCCTTTTTGGCACTCAAGTCATGCATTTTGTCTGAAATGAGTTTTTCGGTATCGCCTCCGATCTGTGAGAGTAAGTCGTGGTATTGACTCAATAGGTTTGATATGTTGTTTATGAGTCGCTTTCGTTGAGATTCAATGGAATTGTTTGTGAGGGCAACCATTTCACAATAGTTGGCCAGTTTAGATACTTCAACATCCAATAGTGCCATTCTGTCCCTACATTCTGCAGTCTCGCCCTGAAGTTCTGTGTGTTTTAGCTTTAAATCGTTGTTTTCTGTTCTCAACTTTTTGTATATGTTTTGCAACATTTTGTATTCTGTTTGAAGTCTTTTGTGCTCTTCGTTAAGGTTTTTGTTTTCTTCCTCTAATTTAACGATTTTGTCACTCATCTGATTATTATCTGAACATTTGTTCGGGTCTTTGCTTTCAATTTTATCGTTCATTTGTTGCAGTTCTTCCTGAGATGTCAGCCACGCCTCCAGTTTTTCCTGAACTGTCTTATGCTCTGCTTTCAGTGTTTTGTAAAGAGTTTTCAAAGTAGTTGTGCTCTCAGACTGATTCTCATAATCGGCTGTCAATTAAAAAACAAATAACAAATAAGTAATTATATTGCAATTTGCAAGTTTCATTTTTCAATATCATTCCGAATATTAAATTTGATACCATTTTTACTTAATATTTATTTTTAATAATATTTCGGGAATTTAACAAATATTTAGGTGTGAGCCATAACTGAGGAATGACTGAACCATGACTTGCCTTTTGATTTAAACGATTTGAGTTTTAATAAGATTTTAGATTAATTCCAGTATTTTATTTTATACCAGTTTTATATCACTTATTCTTCCCTTAGATTCAAATCAAATACATTTTTTGTGCTCACAATTCAATTCAAATTAAATTTAAAATAATATTAAAGAGTGAAATGTATTTGGAATTGCTATGAAAGGCCAGGGGCTCATTATGGGCTCAAATGCTTTTTTTAATTTAGCCTCAAGTCTTGAAAACATCTTCACTCTAACCAACAATTTTGTTGAATTAAAAAATAAATTTTATCGAAAACACTGTTATTATATAAAGTGAACGAAATTCCAATAAAAAACTCTTCAAAGAGAAAATAGATTTCAATTCCCCAAAGGGTTTACCGATTATCTGAAATTCAAACATATAATCCTAACTAATGATTATTTGAGTTTTAAAGAAAAATATATTAATTATTAAAAGAAATAGAAATGAATTATTGAATGAAATATTTCTTAAATTTCTTAAACTATATTTTCACGAATAATATCTGAACTAATACTCAATAATTGAAGATTTTTTGCTTTTATTGAACCAAAATGTAATTCAAATATAATTCAAAAACCAGATTATAGTTATGTTTGACCTCATCTTTGAATATATGAATAGTTGATGAGAATTAATTAAGAAGTGATCCATCATTTAAACTATCAATTATTTAGAATACCAATCAATTTCGTGTAAAAAGTTTTAATTACATATAAGACTGAATAAGACTAAACAAGTTAAACGAATTGAAAACTGACCTGTTAACTGCTGGTGAAGTGCTTGAAGAGCCTCGTGATCATTGACCAAACTCTTATAGTTAGCCTCAAGTTCTTTATGTTTGTGTTGTATTTTATCTTTAAGTTCTTGAACTAAACTGATCTGAGTCTCTAAGTTCTCATTTTGGCTGACGAGGGATGAGATTTGAGATTTTATTAAACTATTTTCCACCTGAAGTTTGGCCATATCTGAGTGCAACTCACAGTTCTTTGCATTAATGGTTTCTAAACTTGTCTCTAAGATCTTTTGTTTGTCGGAGAGATCACTGATTATATCTTTTTGTGTAATGTTTTCATTCTTTAGATTTTTATTTTCGTCTTCTATTTGCGTAACTTTTCTCTGCAAATCTGAGACCAAATTAGAGTTAAAAGTGGGTTCCCTCTCATAATTGCATTTCATTGATTCAATGTTAGCGTTGAGTTCAATGTTTTCATTTATCACTTCTTGTAGTTTAACTTCGAGTGTATTTATTTGTTTCTCTTTTTGTTCCAAAGACTTTTGGACAATACTATCAAATACTTCTTCAAAGATCTTATTCCAGTCCTTATTAGTCAAATGGGATTCGGTATTCAAACTAAAGTTGTTATCGGAATGACTCTTCTGTTTGCAAACAGAATCGATAGCACCACTAATTTTATTCAATTCTTCACTCATTTGTTGTGATTTTATTTTCTCTTTCACTAAATCTTGTCTTAAAGTAGAGATTGTTTTCTTACAAACAAACAATTCGTTTGAAATCTCTTTATTCTCTTTTTCGAGTTCTTTTAGTTTAATATTTGTTTGATTGTTGTGATCGAAATCCTTTTTCATTTGTTTATTTTCGAGTTCAATAGCGGACATTCGGTTGGCGTAATCATCAATAGTCGTGTCTTTAGTATCAATAGCTGTCTTCAGTCGTAATATTTCTTTTTCTAAAGACTTCTTTTCCTGTTCGAGTCGATGGTTATCTGCCTCCATATTTGTCATATCTCTTTCTAAATCATTCAACCTTTTAAGGGATGTCCTCAAAGTGTCAGTTGTTGTCAATAATTTTTGGTTTTCACTTTCGAGTGCCTGAATCTCTTGTTGTATTTCTTCATATCTTTTGGATTTATTGTCCAAAAGTCGTTGTAATCTCTGATTTTCTGTCATTATTTGGGAGGAATTCTTCTCTATTTGTTCGTATTTTATTGAGTCTGAGCTCTGTTTTGATTTAAGATCTATCAGTTGTTTTTGTAGATCACTCCTAACACTCTCTAATTCAGTTATTTTCGACTCAGCCCTTTTCACCCGTTCCACAGTATTTCTTAAAATTTGATTTTCATTTTCGATTTGTTCTAATTTTACATTGAAGTCAGCGGACATTGAAAGAGAAGCGGAATCACTGGTCATACTGACGTCACCGGGAGATAACATGTCGTCAGTATAGTTACCGTTCGGAATGTCGTCGCCATTGATTCGGTTGTAAAAGTTATCGTTATTATTATCATTAAGAAAAGAGGCGCTCAGATCAAAGGTTCGGTTGTTTCTAATATTTTCTACTAATGATTGGAGTCTTTGATTCTCTAATTCAAGTTTGAGAACCCGTTTGGAAGCGTCGTTATTGATCTGATCGAAGAGATTTCCCTCTCCGTTCTGTTGCAATAAATCAATTTTCATCTGACACTTGAGATGAGTCAACTCTGACTGAACTTTCGTCAATTCCTCAGCACTGGATTTCTTATCTAACCTCAAATGAGTTATTTCTTCGACGAGAGTCTCGATTTGACTTCTGTCCAAATCCTTTTGAATCTTCAGTTCATTAGTATAAGCGCTCAGTTTTAGTATCTGTGCCTCTAATTCCGGCAATTGGTCTGCTCTCTTCCTACTTGTTTCAAGTTGTTCCTCGAGCATTGATTTTGTTTCACTAAGAATGCGATTGTCTTCTCTCAGTTCTTCGACTCTAGACTTATAAAAGTCTAATTCATTCATTTTGTCTCTATATCTTTGAACTTCATTCTCGAGTCGGTCTACTTTTCTGACCCTCTCATTAAGGATATCAATTTCATCGCGATATGCTTTAGCAGATCGGGCCTCTTGGATGAGCTCAAGGTTGTCGTGTCTGAGTTTATTGCACGATTCTTTGTTCTGTTCTAAAATTTCTTTGAGTTCTGACACGATTTCGTTTTTCTCTTCGAGTTCCTGTTGGACTCTTCTAAGTTTGGACTTAACGTCTGCCAACTCCACCAAAATATGTGACTTTTGTTCGCCGACACTATTTGTTAGGTGAGGACTAGAAATGAACAGTGAATTAGACCTTTCACTCGAATCGTTTGGACAAATCGAATCCAATTCAAACGACAAATCAATTATCCGATTAAACAATTCGTCCCTCTCTTTAATCAGACTATTTATGTGTTGAACTAAAAGGGAATACAATCGCTGTCTTTCGAGCTCTTCTTCTGGCAAAACATTCCACTCAGAGTTAAGCCAAACAGACTCAGGATTATCAGTGATTTGTTGTATACATTCGACAATCGAGTGCTGAACAGAAATATCCAATTGTTTGATGCCTTCAATGAAATGTTCTTTGCGTTCACACTGAACGGCACATCCCAACAATAAAAGCAATAATACTCGCATTTCATCACAACTGGAAGACTCATCGCTGGGATTCGATGCGATCTTAATTACGTCGGGAAGTCTTAAGACCAATGTTTGGCCTAAAATGTTCTCATAAAACGCTTTAATGTTATTGAGAAGTCCACTCAGGTTTCTAATTCGACTGCTTGTATCATCTGCTCCATTGGTCAGACATTGGAATGGGGGCTGAGGGTCTCTGTAATGTTGGTTATTATTTAGTTGGTTCTCTCAATTAATATAATAAAAATAATTAACTTTTGATGAAATGAATAAAAATTATAATTAAAATAATTTCTGAGAAATAGTTTTGTGAAATGAATGCAAAATAATTACTATATTTTTTAATACTTAAAATTCATTAAAAACTTCTGTAAAATATATTACTTCATATAAATTGAAATATTCCTAAAAAATCAATTAAAAAACGAAAATTTTCTTACATTTGAAGCCAGACTTTATTTAAGAAAATGCCAGAACTGAGTTCACTGTAGTCTTTAATCTCTTTTTGAGTACATTTTTCTTCTTGCAATGAATTGACCTGTTTTTTGAATAAAAAGAAAATTTAAAATAGATTTTACTATTATTTAAAAAATAATTACAATTATTCTCAGATCATTACTATTATAATAAAACGAAACAATTATTCTGAGTCAATATTCATAGGAATGGCTATCATTTTCTATACATATCGGACATTAAATTCATTATGTTTTGGAAAATTTCAAAATCAGCCGAAATTCACAATTGAATTATAGGTGAACTCAAAAATTTCTTAAAATAGATGTTCACTGAATTCATTGATTTTCGATTAAAATAAATTTAATATAATATGCTCTTGGCAAACAAATCAACATAATGATTGCCTAGTATTTATACATATTGTTGATTAATATTGAATTTAAATTTGTTGCTTAATAATCATAATTAAAGGACTATTAATCGACAAATGAAAGTTCAGTCACTTATGTTTTATAAGAAATATTTCTTAAGATTAAGAATTATATTCAATAAAATTGAGGCTAACTTTCAAAAGATTTCAGACATTATTAATATTACAATAGAAATAAAAATAAATAAATTTCGTGTTTGTTCTCAACAATTGATTTAATTAAACCACAAAACAATCACTTAAATCGAAAACTGTTTTTCAATGATCCTGAATATAATTTGACAAAAAAAGAAACAAAAATAATATCATTGACTTTTATTAAAAATAAGTGTTGCTAATTGGCCATTATTACTATTTGCTCGGGGTTGCAATTAACACTCAGTCATCAATACTCCCATCAATAAAACCCTAGACTATATTTTAATAGATAATAGCCCAATGGCTCAAGCACATTTATCAAAATTTAGGCAATTTAACGATTTGTCAAATTAATCGGAATAAAAATTGAATATCCAAAGCAATTAAGAGATTTGTGTCGATTAATTAGTTTGTATTCACCCATCAATTTATAGGTCTTATTAAATGAAGGATTAGTTTCGCCAAAAAAAAAATACTTAATTTTATTAATTACTGTAATTATACAAACATTCAAACAAATGAATACCAATTAAAGGCTATTAAAATAAATATCAAATTTTGATTTACAACTAAATTGAAATGTATTATCAATTCAAAATTGTTTTTCCTATAACATATTGATTGCTCATGGCCTATTCAGGGGCTAACCAAACATAAGATTGCAAAATAATTCTGGCATTTATTTTATTTGAATCGGTGACCAATTTGTGAGTTTAGTCAACTCAACCAAAACTATGATTTATATAAATGATTCGGATTAACTGATAATAAATTAAACTTGAAATATGTTCAATTAAATCGAATGCATTCCAAAAATAATCAATAACTTCGAGGGATTCTATAAACCTTAAGATTCAATTTTGATAATACCATTATTAAGAATAAATTTCACACAAATATAACACAAATATAAATATTATATTCAATTTCTTTCATTTATTAAAAATGAAAAATGGATTTATTTGCATACGTTATGCAGAAAAGAGTTTTATTGAAAATATTTAATGAAATGTTGAAAGAAGTTGGCCTCAGATTATTTCCAAAATAATTCATCTGAAGAATAATGAAATTCATATTTCTATTGAAGAAAATCAAACAAACCCTCAAATATCTGAGAGGTTGAAGTGCTCGGAGCAGATTTAAAGGGCAGCCAAACCTACCGGAAATTGTCTCGAATTTTGAGAAGACATTTATATACAGTGTTATACACCCTTAAAAACATTCCTTAAATAATGATTTTATTATATGTTAGGAAAAGAAATGATTGCTTTCAAACAAAAATTATTTACTTTAAAATCAATTTTAAACAACAATTGAAATAATGTTTTGAATCAATTTTTGGCCGAAATATAAATTTAATAACTAAATCGAAAAACAAATAAAAAGATTCTTATCATTAGGAATATAGCAGTTAATAAGAAAATAAGTTCTGACCTAAAATGCTTGTAAGGGTCACACATTAAATACAAGGGTTCGGTATCACAACTTTCCCATAATGTGTGCCATTAAATGAAAACTAATTCTTAAAAATCAAAGTAATTTATTTTTTGATAATTGGATGCATTTCTTAGTCTATTATAATAGGTTTTTGTATAACGATTCAGGTCATCAGGACTTTCCACAAAATGATTCTGAATCTTTTCACGCAATTAACAGTCAATCAATTATTTACATTTCAAACACAAGAAATGATAAACTCATTGCTTATCTGTCTTTAGTTAAGAAAATAATTGAAAATATTTCGAAATTTTCAAAATCAATATTCATTTTATGGCTATATTTGCTAACAATACAAATAATTTGCAAGATAATAGACAGAGAAAATCATAATAATTCAAATCTCTTGAATTTTGTTCAATTTAAATGAAATGCCATTCAAACCAAAGTTAAAACAATTCCATTTTGGTATATAATCAGTGTTTACCAAGGGAGTTTCAATGAATGTTTAATTATTTTTATTCAAACTAATGAGGAATCGGTGTTTCCTAACAATAGAATAGCGAAATGGAAAAACCACCGAAATAAGAGCTAAACTGGTAGAGTGTGGGACTCAATCAACATATACGATTGGAACGGCTATTGTCAGATATGAAAAACAAAAGGAGAGTTGCAAAGGGGGAACCGGAGTATCCGCCCTTTCTTTATATGATATTATTGATGTGGAAAATCAATCGAAATGATTCTCGTGTCTGGTGTCACGGTGTGTGCAGCTGTTGGGCACTGTATATTAGGCACAAAACATTTGCATACATTAATGGATATGCTATTCATGCATAAAACGCCCACCGATTCGATTATTTGGTAGTAAATAAGTTTGACATTAAAGCACTGATCAATACCTCTATCCATACCATCAATAAATTGCATAACAATTTTCTAAATTGATGTTTAAATTTGCAACAAAACAGTGAAATAAACTCAACTAAACTATAAAAAAATATTCTCTGATATTATTTAATATAAACTTTAAATGATTGAAATGAAAACTAAGGTTAAAATATAAAAACTAAATTATGAAGAAGTGATGCATTAACTCTTATATGAGTTGTTTAAACCTAGTGTTGGTCGAAACGGTTGAACAAAAGAATTACATTTAATTTATTGTAAAAAAAAACTTCTTTATAATTGTGAATGAGTTGAGAGCGGAAATGTATTGGCGAACAACCATTTAATAGTGACTTCAATGTTGTGAGAACTCAACATTAGGTCTCTTTAATAGGTTTAAAGTCGAGATTCACGTTAAAGCTTTGTTTCTCAGAAATAAGAGTATAACCTTGGGCAATTCTATTTTAAAGTTCTTGCTGTGATTATTATTAATAAAGTTATGAATAAAGACTCTTTATTAATGAGACTTGATAAAAACTCTCTCTTTTTTATAGACTTTAACACTTTTTTGGTTTTCATAACCAATCTTTACAATCGATTAAATAAGAAAATAAACTCAAAATCTTTTAATATCTTTCAATCAAAGAATTACTGATAATCGCTGAAAGACTACAAATGGCGTCAAATAATTTATGGAGTGATAAATGATTGCAACAAAACTAAAAACTGAGTTTAAAGAACTCTTCGATATTTACACAAATTGAAGGCAAAGTTTTAAAATATCAATAATGAATATTAGGGTAAAACAAGGGGACAATTCTCAGAATCACCCAAATTTTAAGATCCGGTTCGAAAAATTTTAGGCTCTAAAAAGCTAAGAACCTTTGAATTTTGTGACCTCAACATTAAATACCGCAGAAGCCATGTTTTTGCAATTTTGTTATTCATTATTGGTAATTTAGGCGTTTAAACTAGACCTAGGTTAATTTAAACTGAATTTAGCCAAAAATATATGCAAAAGAGATGAAAAAGACTGGTTGTCACAAGTTGTCCACCCTGAAATCAGTAAATCTTCTAAAAAATTGCCTCGAGGTAGGGGTTCTTGTTAAGCCATGCTGAATAATAATAATTCGATAAAATATTGTTTATTCGAGTGAATCGTTTGTTGTGTTGTGTTTGAAATATTAATGCATTGGTCTCTCAGCACAGTATCTATTTTCAATAACAGTTCATATAATTATAGGATTGGATCTCACTTTTTAAGAAAAAGACAACATTTGAATATCGTTTTCAACTAAAAATATAGTAATTTAAAGTCAAAGTTTAAAAGAAATTTTGAGTCAAATATTTTTAAATATATGTTAGAAAACATATTTTTAACTGAAAATGAAGTATTGCTTCCTCTCTAATGAGATAAACCACTGAACGTAAAATAAATGCAAATTCTGTGACCGGAAAAGACTTTCCCCTAATATGACATCAATGTTCACTTAAATGTGTTGAACTTATTTTCAAAATGAAAAGCGTTCACAACTTTCGATGAAAATTGCTCTGGTCCAATTGTATTGAGTTAAAAACACGGGAAATTTACTACGTTTAGAGAACAATTGGAAAGTTAGCAGTCACATAATTCTCGCAATGAGTCATTTATCAAAAGGCCTTTTTGTCGAATTAAAATGAGATGAATTAATTAATTATGTCTTTTGACAAACATTTCATTTTTATGATTAACATATTTTTGTCAAATTATTCATTTACTTAATTATTTTTGTTTATTTATTTATAACCTGGTTTTAACAAGGATAAAATTGATGACAATTTTGTTTTGTTGTATTCTATTTCAACCTAATTTTATAAAATTTAGCAAGAACAATCAAAATTCGAGCAAAGTCTTGTAAAATCATAGGATACGATAAATTTAAGTTATATATTGTTTCAATTCTTTTGTAATCATTAGATACGAGTTTTTATATGAGATGTGGGAGTCGTTAATAGTCACAGATTATATATCTGGTCGACAATTGAGTGAAAAAACTGAACTTAGAGAAGCAATTTGGTTATTTTGAGCCAAAAAATATTGAGGACTCAGCGTCAGTACGTCATTGACTCCGGTAGTAAACTTCAAAATTTACGTCTTTTTCTCTTTAAGTCTCAAAGTTAGCTGATTTAGATTCAAGAGTGCGACCAATGAATGAATGCTTTAACTCTTTTAGACAAACATAAAGCCATTAAAACAACGATTATTTTAATAGACTTTTGCTTAAAATAAGACAATTTTAAACTTTGAATATATAAGCAGTTAATGAACTTCACAATATTTTCTGTAAGAATCACAAGTTATAAAATATTGTGCTGTGCCTGGCTATTTTCCAACATTAATTTTGCAGTGGTTGGTTCCCTGACTGGCTAATTATGCTGGTTGCAAATTGCAATCCCACCAAAAAATTAAAGATCTTTATCAAAGCTTATGACATAAGCCTTATGGCATAAAAAATGTCAAATATGAAGACAAAAGAACACCTGTGTGAACATAAGTGTCTGTGCTCTTCAAAGAACGAAATTCTAGTTTAAATGCGAATTAAAATTAAAGTTATCTTACAAAAAAAAAAAAAAGATTTTAAATGGAGCTTATTTTATAATTTATAACATAAAACATAAAATATATACAATATTTTTTGTAAAAATTGTTTCTATTGAACGTAAGCTGTCTTTCCCTGCCTTTGAAAGCTTAATTTGTTTTTTATACTAGTTGAATTATAGTTGATTTAAAGAGGAAAATGTTTATGTTATTTGAAGAAAAACTGTTTATATAACATAAGATCAACGAAGCAGTAAAACATTAAATCGATATTCAAATGGTGTGGAAATGGCTGTCATTTCCAATAAAACAATGAAAACATTGAGAGACTAAAATTGAAAAGATTGAACTGGATATTTGCCAAAATGGGCATTAATTTGATGAAATAGTTCTCACTTGAAATGAAAAGCTTTTAAATTAACGTTTATATCATAAGTAGTGGTAATGTTATTGCACTTTATCCTCGTTTATAAGACTAACTATTATTTTAAAGGAAAATTCATGAGAAATATAATATCATTTGATTTGATAATAACTTTTTAAAGCCATACATACGGGTAATACTCAAGTCGATCAATATTGGCACTACTTTTCCAAACTTGAAAGACTGGATTAATGACATTTTTATTCTATTTTTTTTTATATTTTTATTGAAAACAAGGGATATATTCAAAGCTTTGATTTGAATTTTCAATACTCAATTTGAAATTAATTTAAAATAATTGGAAACTATTTTTAACCGAACCCATCAATTAAACCGGAAAATGTAAATTTAAAATCAATTTTTAATAGCTAAGTGGAAGTTCTGTTGATAATTATAACAAGATGAACTAATTTAAATGCATTTATTTCATTAACACATAATTCTAAAAATGGATCCGATTTTCTCAATGAATATCTAAACTCATATCAAATATTATAATATTTTGTTTAAAAACAACATAAGAAAAGTGTATTATTTTATTTTTCCTTAAATAATGAATTTCTAAATTGAAATAAGAATTAATATTTGCATAAGATTTTCAAATCGGGTCATTTAGTCTCTTAAAAGCTTCGGGTGCTTTTATAATCATAACTATTTTTGATTTTAGGCTCAATAATCCAGGAATATTTAAGTGCCATTAAATATGTTTTGAAGTTTATTTGAAGTTTTGTTTTGCTTTTTAAATAAAACCTAATTTTGTGGCGTTTTTTCATTTAAATAAATTAGTGACTTATGGCTGAAAACTTCAAGGTTTTGATGAAAAGAGGATTAACCTGATTCAACATCAATTTGTCAGCCTTTCAATGATTTTTTTAACCAAAATTATCGAATAAAAGAGTTTAAAACAATTTTCTCATTCAATTCAAACCCAATTGGATATAAATAAGAGAAACTTTGAAAACTTAATAAGAATTTGAAGCTTATCTCAAATAAATTATAACAAAAATTGAAGAACTTGTGTGAATCAAATGGTTTTCAGTCAAACCATTGGCACGAAAGCGATTAGACAACGATTTTGCGATCAGAATGACCTCAAAAGTCTCAATCCTAACACAATTTTAAGCGGTTTTCTATTATTTTTATCGTTTATTTCAAGGCATAAAATTAATGATTCGTTCAATTTTTGTAAAAAAATATCTAAAATAAATTTTGTTCAAAACATTTGGAAAATTGAAAATTTATGTAAATTCATGTATTGATATATTTATGTATAGAATTGTCGCTCATTTTTATCTCTGATTATCTCTTTTAGTTAACCATTTTATTAATAAATTATTATTATTTTATTTATAATAATCTATAAACTAATTGAAAGTCAATTTAAAGATTTTGTTTTTAAATAAAATTTAATCCAAAAATATTTCTCTAAAATTAAACATTGAAATAAAAATAACAATTAATTTAATGAGCAAGATTTTTTTACATTTTAAGTAAAGCTGATATTAAAACATACTCTAATCTAAGCAGGAAACATTATGAATTATTTTTAACCAATATTAATAAAAATGAATCAATTCCTAAGTAAAAAACGTTTTATAGATTATATCAAAAATAAAATCTGGAATATATACCGAACTGTGTATTACTAATACAGTATTAGATCACAGATTAATTTGAAAATTTATAAATTTGAGTCGAAAGTGAGACAAAACAGAAATAATTAACACAAATATCAGATTTATTTAATGACTTGTTTTTGATTGTCTTCGCTCTAATCAGACATTAGAAGTGATAACGGAATGACCACTCGATTCGATCCATCAATTATTTAGTAATCGTTGTCAACAATCTTTAGAGAATCAATTATTATATAAAAACTTGTTTTTATGGCTTTTTATGTCACAACTTTTCTGTAAGTTTTAAGTAAAATAAAGGCAACAATAAAAAGACTAAACATTTATTTATTATAAAATTTATGTTTATTTTTATAGTCTCTTAATGTCTCTCAATTCATATTCTTTCTGCAAATAATAGTTTTGAACCTTTTTTTCACGAATTTTTCAATTTTCTAAATTATTATTTAAAGCTTTTGGGGTTTTTTGATAAAAAAAATAAAAATTGATTTTGTCTTTTTATGTAAAGTTTAACTGCTCACGGTTTCAATTAAGTACCAAGGACAAACTATTTTATGGTTTCTTAAGACATTAGCTAGATAAATATCACTTTAAACTTTTAAAAAAAAGGAAATGGAATTTATTATTTGCTATATTCTAAGTATCGCTAAATTATTTGGCCATTAAAATAGCATATCTTCTTAAATGTACTAACAATCGCACACATACACACACTTTACACCCTTGCACATCCTTCCTTAAAGAAATATTATTATTATTAAACGATGCATTATTCTGGGCTGAAAAGGCAAGACATAAGAAACTTGAGAGCAGGTGTTTTTCAATTGAGAAATCGTAATAACATTTCTCAATCGATTTAATGGTTTTTGAGATAAACCAAAGCTTAGAATTAGGATTTGGGCAAAAAATATTGAACCGATATAAGAGTCACTCATCAAAAGTGAACACAAATAAAAGGAACTATAATTTGAAGCCTTTGCCGAAGTGAGTAATCATTTCAGGAATACTGTTGTATATAAAACCAGATTTCCTTCAAATGGCAAAAAAAGAAAATTGAATTATGGCTTAAATTGAGAAATAGTTAGACTTCCTGTATCTTCGATCCAGTCTTTCATTTGTTATTTGAATCCAAAGCTATTTTAGTTTATTTAAAAGCATCGAAAATGTGATTTCAAGTCATGATTTTCTTTAATATTTGCGAAAATCGCACAAAAATTTGTTTGAAGTTTGAAAACATAAATTTAACGCTCAATTATACCAAATTATTAATCCAATTAAAAATTAAAAGAATGCAAATAAAGACAATTTCAGCGAAGCCAACAATTTTGAGTCAAATACATGTAATGAATACTAATTTTTTGCCCAACATTTTGCTAAAATGCAATGAAAATATTGCCACAAAGAGTAAGGAACATTTGAATATCTTGCACTTAAGATATAGTTGTCTAAGAAGATTAGGCATGATGAACCAGATTAGTCTAAATAAGTTAAGAGTATTTTTAGTCTTTCACACATTTAAACTAATTCCACTTAATAGACAACAAAGAGTTGCATTGAATTTCAAATATAATTTGAGACCAGTTGTTAACAAACTCTCCTTTTTTGACATTTGTATTAATAACTTTGTGTTTTATTTATTCTAATTTATGGGAAATTTGAGTTAAGTTGGTATTTGAGAAGTGTTTCAAATAAATTGAGTTTTTATGTATTATCAGAAGAGTAAAGGCGTAAACAAAGTGAGACATTTGTTGTAGTCATTGATATAATGACGAGAAAAACATTATTTAGAAACCAATGAAGTGTTTGAAAATATCACTCAAATTATATGACACAACCAAATGATGAATCGTTTCACTGATATATCTCTTAATCTTGATTTGAATGAAATGAAATGTTGTTGACTCAACCAAAATACTTTAAATACTTTAATGAAAATCTGAGCTTATTATCAGATAAATGTTTAAAATATGTGATCCGATCGATAAATCTCTAAATTTTGTTAAAAGAACTGTTAATCCTATTTATTGCAACTTTCCTAAGTTGGTTGCACTGAAAATAGATCAAAATCCTTGTCAAACATTTAATATTTGCAGGTTGCATGTGAAAGGTCATCAATTGCCGAACGCAACAAGTTATCTATTTAAATTCAATTCAATTGAATTAACGTTTAATTTATATATGAATCAAATTAATTCACATATAAACCAAATATATTTAATTTAAATAGTTTATGAGTCAAATAATTCATGATTTATATAAATTGTTCACTAATTTAGGGTGGAGTCGATCACGACTTTCGACACTTAAGCCTTTGATTAACACTATTGTGCGCACAAAATATCAGATGTATTAATCATTTTTATTCCCTATAAAACCTTTATTTTAATAAACCATTTCTATTCAACTCTATTATTATAAGACTTGAATGGGAGGTTCCCTTCAATGAATTAAATAAGATTGAAATTCCCTGAATATTATATTCAATTTTTCTTATAAATATAACCAAATATAAAGCAATTAATTATTTCAGACAATTAACTCATTGGCCTATATTTGGGTTCAATTTAATAAGTAATGAAAAAATTCGATTGAATTGAAAACATCGCCACTTTTTGCTGATTTTTATCTCAATTTAATCTCGAGTTTTAATGCGAGAAAAATTAAAAATTCTAATTACAATTCATATTAATTTATATTATGCTTTACTACATAAGAATGACTTAGCATTTGGTACACCGTTTACGTCATTTTCCAAAATTTTTTGTTAGTCACGAATACTCAGCAAAACACAGAATTGTATGCAAATTGCCTTTAATTTTGTTAAATTCTGTGCGATTTTTGCCAAAAAACACAGAAAACACAGTTTATTGGCTTTGATTTTAGACAATAAAATCAAAAATTTAATTAACAAAAAAAATTGAAATTACCTGTAATTTGAAAACAAGTTGAATTTGACTCCTAACCAACCTTAATCATATTGGTTTCAATAAAACTTGTCTTTGTTTTTAAAAATATATTTAGAATACAAATCTGAGAATCTTTTGTAAGAATAAACAAATAATTAATTAATTAAAAATGTGATTAGTGTCTGATTAGTGGCGCATTTAATTAATTAAAGCAATCGATTACTGAAAATATAAGATAATATGTGAATAAGCTTTCAATTATGGATAGAAATTAGAAACTAAATTATTGGTTGAACTCATATTTAGTAACAAATACTTTAATGTAAAGCAAACATAGATTGAAATAATTATTGAAAGACATAAATAAGATAAATGATTAATATAAGTATGAAAACAAATACATTGTATACGAATCCCTGTTATGTTAAACATTGGAACAGATTTATCTTCTGATCCATTGCTGGCAATAAATCTCAATTAAAAGGCATCTAAAAGCAAATATACATTTATGTGTCGGCAATACATTTATATTTATTTATTTATAAAACTTTAATGAGATTTATATAAATTTTTTGTTTGATTTAAGCATTAAATGAATGCTTTTATGACAAAAATCAATATTCGTATGAATTGTCATTAAATGTAATCAATTTTTAATCAGACAAAAAATGGAAGACAAAAGTTATTCTGTGCTCTGTTATTGATGTTATTGCTCTGTTCCTATGTTGGGTTCTCCACAACAAACTACTGGAAAACTTTAACACAATGGCATTGCCTGGGGCTGAGTGCCAGTCCTGTATAGAGGGATTGCTACGGTTCCCATGAAAGAGACAATTATTTCGATGAAAGTTATAGTCTTTACACACGACTACAGGTAGGACTGACTGAGAGCACTAGTATTGCTTTTGTCGACTGAACATTGGTTAGGATACCATCAAAGTTAGTTCACATAAAGACAATGAGCAATGAAAATAATTCTTACCCATATAACCAGAGGACTTTTCATGAAAGTAGTGGTTCTCGAAGTGGCACTCATTTCCAGCCAAATATATCTATCATTATATGGTATATAATCCAAGACGTGTTTCACTTGACTTAACAATCATTAAATTTGAAGCTATTTTCACAAATCTATTATTGTTTTAATATTTTGTTTTTATATTAATATGGAATCAAAATCGACGACAAAATACAATATATTTTTAAAGATATTTTCCTCAAACGCTTTTCAAATCTATGGCATGAATTGGAAACAAATTGTTTAAGAAATTAAGACAATAAATGAATTGATATAACGGTTATTCACCTGTCATTATATGGCAGTGAAAGCAAGTCTTAAGACTATGGTTTAGGTCAGGATATTCTCATTGAATACCAGATTGAGAATCGGTGTAAAACTTGCCGAACAACTAATGCGAGCACAACATAAACAATGAGAGACTCGTCGTATGTCTTCACTGCCTTCCAATGCTTTGAAAGTCTGATATCCCTTCCCTCTTGGCTACCAAAAGATTGGAATAATTGCAAACTTGTTGTACGACTGCTTAAGAATATGACTTCACTTCAGTTTAATTCAAATCCAATGCAAGTGATGTGAGTTTTGAAGGAAAACATACAAAACATAACATATACTGAAAACAACGTTCACTACATTCACACATTGAAGGCATTCACAGCCATTGGTTTCCAACCATTCAAATGTTTAAAGTCTTTTTAGGCATCTTATGAGCCATTCGTTTGGATCAATCGACTCAGTCTTTCTTAGTTTGCGTAAAGCACAGCACAGAACAGCACAAACCAATTCACACACTTCTCACTGTTTTACTCAAACAGATGTCAGACTGAATGAACGGAGCTCTTAACCCGGCCCACTATCTATCAACTTCTTGCTGAACCGGCTTTAAGTTGAAC
>JAQFZI010000147.1:0-22724 GCA_034695605.1 Eupelops occultus | reverse complement strand
AAGAATTTATTTTTTTCAAAATGCAATGAAAACCAGAAAACCACAGAATTATTGAATAATTGTTTTGATTTGAAACTAATGATTGATTTGTTTCTTAAAGACTTTTTTCAATTGAACTCATTTTAGGATAAATTTATCAAAATTTTCAAGTTTTTTATCATTTGTTTCTGAATAATCTTAAGACTGGATATAAAATGATATTTAATAAATTCGTAGGAAGTGATTACTTATTTCATTTGCACTAGATTCTTTGTGATTTTATCGTTTCATTGAAGTGTGTGAATAGCTTTCAGTTTAGCCTCAATTAACCAAATTTATATTCATTTGTTTCAATAGTTAAAAAGACCGCAAAACATTTCAAATAATAATGAATTCAAGTTTCAAAGTAATACTCAATTGTGTAATAAATTGTTTATTTTCATAAAATGTTCAAAATTATGCTTTTTTTCACCGATTCTTTTCATTACTACCATATCTTCTGACATTAAAGACCATCATATATTAGATTTTGAGATAAAACCTTTTAAGTTTAAAAGTAACCTTTATCAAATATGACATATAAGACCAGTGGTCCTAAATGACAGAAGATAATGAGAAGGGTCTTTTTAATTATGTGTGAATCAAAAACGGCAAAGACTCAACTTATATAAACTGGAAACTTGAATTAAAATGAGTTTTCATTATCTTAATAGCAAAATGATTATGTTTTATGAAAAATGGATTCGCCTTGATCATATTTCATGGAAAGTTAAAGAAAAACTGTGAGAAAATGAACCTTCTATGAATAAGTCTTTGGTTTTGATGACAAATTTGATCTTGTTCTTGTTTTAAAAAATAATTGATTGGAAATACTTATTAAACTTTTCAATGAGATAATAATATTCTTGTTATGTTTGCTTAATTTTCTTACATTTATTTGTATTTAACCAAAAATTATTAAAACCAGTTTTAATTGCTTTACTCTATACTTATTTAATTAATATTTTTATTCATATTTTTTCCTCTTTTTCCTTCTCATGGCTTAACAATTTTGCTATTTTTCAGATGAAGCAGGAACATATAAACTATTAGAATCAAGAACATTCTAAAATGATTGCATTCAAAAGGATTCCAATTAATTGTTTTCCCAAAAATGACAACAAAACAAACTTTGAGAACCAAAACTAAGAAAAGATAACGGATTTCAAAAATATTTTAATTTATTCTCAAATTTCATTAAAAAAAATCTCTATTCAAAGCTAAAGAGGGGTCATTTTTCTTCAGATAAGAGTAAAACTAATTATTTAAATTTAAATTAATTATAATTTACATGTTTTTGAGTGCAGATAAAGCGGTCAAACAAAACAAAATTCAGACAAATTCAGTGATAAATTTAATCAAATTTTTCAATAATTGGATTTTCTAGAAGTGATTTAAATGTATAAAAACTAATTGTTTTCTAATGTTTCAGGAATTCAAGGTTTGAAAGGATATCAAACTCTAAATCAAAGGATCGTTAGTTTGAAAACATTTTTTTTGATTAAACTTTTCGTTGCAATCGATTCCCATATCGAGAGAGAGAACAGTATTTCTTCAAAAATTCAATTTAAAGACAATAAATGTGTCACGAATTGTGATGGAATAGAATTGGTTTAATAGTTGTGATAAGTGTTTTGGAACAAGGAAAGACCAAGCTCAATACATTGATTAACCAAAGATATTCGCATATAATTAAGTCCATTAAACAATAAGTGATGAAAATTAATAAAATCAACGAAAATTTTAATAATTTATTTGGAATTTGTACTAGATCCCTCAATTAGGCACATTTTTAAGAAGTTATTTATTATTGTCATCTTGAATATTTTATGAAACAAATATCCGAACAGGTCAAATCAGTAATTTAGGTCAATATTGTAATATTGCTTGCGCATTTAAGGTTAAGTCCATATCTATTATTCAAATTATTGCGAGAAACGATTGTTTTCTCATTTAATAGATTAGTTTAGTTTCATAATTGAATTATTGAATTAAATAATAAAAAGGTGTAAAGAAAGCCAACAAAAATTGAAAAAAAGTGTATTAAAGAGAACACAAATATAAATAAAAATTTAAAATTAATAAAGAAATAGAAAATGAATTCAATACTCCATTTGATACAAAATAATAATTCATTTCAATATATAATTGTCTTTTACTGAAAAGTATCAAATCCTTGGTTTAAATTAATTTTAACTCTATTTTTCTTTAATAACATTTAAGTTTAGCTAAAAACTAAAAAGCATTTCATTTGTATTCTTATAATAACTTATATTTCAAGTGAAAACTCGTATATAATTAAGTTAAAAAAGTTTGAGATAAAGGATGAAATAAATTTAATAATATTATTATTATTTATATTTGAAAGTTTATTATTTTTATTCTTTCTTTCACGCAATTAATCCATGAGAATTGAATACTAAGACTAACCTAAATATTTCGATGGCTTTAAATTAGCAAAAGTCAAATAAAAATGTTTTTTATCATCAAAACTAAGAAGAAAAACACTAAAAATGAAAACCAAAGGCTTTAATATTAAAGAATTTAATATTATCTCAAATTTATTGAAGTTGAAGTATGTCAGAAGAGTACAGAATAGCTGTCCTAATGATGGGAAAACCATTCAATATTAGAGGATTAGATTCGGCTAATATACCGAAGAAGAAGAATAATTATTATTGAGTGCAGACAATAGTCTCTGGTATTAAATCACTTTTAATGCAATATTTCTTTAACAATGAATTTAAAATCGTTTTCAATGAAAAAATTGAAAGTATTTAAGAGAATTAGAAGTAAAGTCCTTTTGATTATTATTATTTTTTGAATTGGAATTCTTTAGTAAATTATTTTCTTTTGTGGTTCTCTTAAATATTTGACACAAATTTAAGATTCAATTTATTGATAAAATATTACGAAAATAAAACTAATAAAAAGATTATCTGAAAATGTTTTGAAAACTCAATGAAATCAAAATTATTTGACAAAAGAGTATTGAATGTGAACTCAAATCAGAGAATCAGAAAAACTTTTTAATTAAAACAAATTAAAAGTTTTAAATGATTAATGAAATGATTAATTGAAATAAAATGAGATAATGAGCACATACTTGGATCAAATTCAGTAAACTCGAGCGGCCCGGTTAAGTTTGCTGATGATGTCCTCATTGGAGTGTTATTTGTCATACAATTATCATTTGTCACACTTTTTGTTATTCTATTATCACTGGTTATCGACTCTGACATTGCATTCAATTGTTCTGATTTGTGACAATCATTTCTATTGTCATTAATAGTTTGTTGACCACAAGTGGCGGAGTCGTCATCACTGGCAGAACCGGAAACACCTGGAAGTCGGACGTCATCATAAATGGGTTCATCGCTTTCTTCGACTTCAGGTATTGTTTGAGCGCTGATCTCATCAATTAGGAGCCGGTCATGTGATTGACTCTTAAAGTGAACTCTTCTATGCCTACCAATAGGTCTGAGTCGGGATTCTTTGAACTCTTTAAATGTTCTCAAATAATCGCAAGACTCTGAAGTACCAGAAGTGGAAGCATTCAAATTAGTCTCACCTTTTGAAATTAAATTGTCCTTGCCTAATTGATTCGAATTAGATTGAGTTTTAGTCTTCTTAAGTATTGATTTTACACCTGATGTGAGTTTGTCTTTGAGCTCACACTGATATGAACCCACATTAGGTGAACTTGAATTGGCTTTTGACTGAACCGCACTTTTATTTATAGTAAAGTTAGGCACCGAAGCTAAGGGCAAGACTGGAGGCTCCGGTGGAGGCGATGGTGGCTCATTAGTTGGAGTAGACTTGCCTCGAGCCTTCTGATCATTTAATAAGTGATTTATATCACATTCATCGTTAACCATATGATTAAGAAATTTATCAGATTTACTGCAATAATGTTCTCTTATTTCCAATGATTTGCTATCGTTTTCATCCATTTGTTTATTAATTCCTTTACTGTTCAGAGGGGGAGAGTATGAGACCTTAACATTCTTCAAGTTTGTTCTAATATCATCTGCTTCTTGTGTCATATCATAGCTGTCATTATCTATGATATCGTCGGTGTCATAGTCTGGTTCGGGTACAGGAATGCTATCATTTGATCCGCCAGAGCCACCACTCCAAGAGCTGATGGATGGAGACTCTGGATTTGAATCGAAATGCGAGTAATTAATTACTGTCGGCTTATTTTGGTTATTTTGTTTGTTTTTGGGCGCCGGTGGTGTGAATGACATACCATACCCTCCTATGCGAACACTGTTAGCTATTATTGAATGTCGCGGTTCAGACACGATATTAGAATTGGTATTATTTGACTCATTTAACTGGGAGTCAACACTGAATGACTTCCTGCTGTTAGACTTGAATACGTTTCCCACAACTTCTTCACAATTATTTTCATCTTCGATGGCATTATCGCTAAGATTGTCGTCATCTTCAAAGAGTTCCTTTAATTTTAATTTTTGTTTAATGAGATCATAAGCGCTGACATCACACTCAAGAATAGACTTCCTGCTGGCGATCGAATTATAGGGATCAGCCGATGACTTCTTAAAGAATTTTAAGAAACGTTCGTTGACTGTTGCAGAGGACGAGTCTTTTGATCTTGGCTTAAGTGCAAATGGGTTTGAGCTCAATGTAGTACTGCTTCGGGAACTCTTCAGACCATTTGATAGTTGAGTGCTTTTCTTCATATCAAGCAATGAATCACTTGATTTACTCTTAAAATTGTCTGACTTTTGTTGACAACTATTCTCTTCGTCGACGGAATACAAATCCATTCGCGACAATCTTCTGGACTCATAGATCGGTTCAGCTGTTGATGCAATCATTGGCACAGATTTGGACGACAGTCCTCTTAAGGACTTTTGCATTTCTTCTTTCGAACAGTAGGTGTCGACCACAGAAGTCTCAGGCAAATGACAGGTGCATTCATTTGGCAAATGTTGCGCTGAGTGGTCGTGGAATGTCTCCCAGGGTGAATAGAACAGACTATTTCTATTCTGTATGTGCCGGTGCGCCGGATTATGTCTAACGGACGCATGTATTGTTGTGGTAGTAGTAGTAGTGGCCGCTATATAGTTCATGTCCGGCGTCGCATAACTATTGACAGCAGGTGCCGGAGGAGGAGGTGGCAAACGACCAGGTGGTGGAGCAAATGCGTAGGCAATTCCGGTGGCCGCAGACATAGAACTGAACTTCTGGTTCGACACAAAAGGATAGTTGATTATACTGTTCTGAGTCTGTTTGGCTTTTTTCTTCCACGTGAAGATATTTGTCCAGTGGTTAGAATTCTTCTTCATTTTAGAGCTGTTGGTTGTATTATAACCAGAATTATAATACAATAACTGATTTCCCCGAACGGTGTCATAGATTTTCATTTGATCCTCCATTTTATCGCTAATTCTGTCTCTCAATTAGAATATGTTTTGTTTTATCTTTCTATCGATTATTTAATATTATTTTTGTTGATTTCAAGTCATTCTCTCTATATTTGGGAAAAGTTTGAGACAAAAATAAATTAATTTCAATATTTTAAGCGTTTATTTACGTTATATATAAATTGTGTTTAAATAATAGTAATAATAATGAAATTAAAATAAAATTAAAGTTAAAATTATTTGATAAAAATATTTGAATAATTTTAAGCCTTACTTATATTAATATTTAAATATCGTGATTGAAGCATAAGAATAAAAACAACTTCTCCGCTAATATACATAATATTTGAATTTCTGTCATTAAAAGCTGTGTTTCGATAGTTTTTCTTTCGTTTTCGATACTTATATTTTCTTTGCTTTAATACCCAAATTATATTTCAATTATTAATAATTTGTTTTCGATTATTATTTTCTTTTGAGAGAAACAATTCATGACTTGGCATTTGGTTAAAGAAATTTGTGCCAACTCTGTTAAGCCCTGTCCATAGCCAAGTATAATTTTACAAATAAAAAAAGACAAATCAATTTTTATTGTTTTTCATTCCTTGAAATTCTCAACAAATGATTAACAAAATGAATAAACATTTGAAAACAAAAATATAAGAAAATATTATTATCATATAATCAATGGCCAAATTCATAATGACCTTAATAAAGGTTTTATTTTCAGATTCAATCTATGAAATACTAAATATTGTTCTAATTTCAGAGGCATTGAAAAAATTAGGCGAAAATCAAAATAGTCTCAAATTTTTTTACAAGTTTAAAATAGTTTCGACTCTCATCATAAATGCGAAGATTTTTATTTTGAGTTTTTATATCAAATTTTATTTTTATTATTTCATTTTCGAAATCGTTTTAGAAATCAATTTCATGGGAAGATATTTTTTCTAGTAAATTATCTTAATCATTTTTTTCTGTTAATAGCAACGATTATTATTTGACGTTTTGCCTAAAAATACATCAAAAAATCGATGATTTAATTGTTTTTAAGATTTTTTAAAAAACCTTTTCCTCCAAAATAGAGATATTTATCTGAACTAAAAAAACATTAATAAGTTTTAGCAAAAGTTTTCTTCTGATCTTAAATAAGGATTAATAATAATCTATTTCAAAATAATAATAGTAATAAGAATAAAATATTTAATACTTGATTTATATCACTTCTATTACTTCATTGACATCGAAAGAAAAACATTTTTGTACTGAATATCAAGAGATTTGAAAAATTAGTTCCAGTTTTCAGTTCAATCAATGTTTGTATTTCTCTCTTCTTTCTTATCTTAAATCAAATAAATATATTGGAAATAAAAATTAAAGACAATTTTTGGGCGCAATTCAGGCCAACAAACTCAATGCCCAAAACCATTTTTATTAGACATTAACTTATTTTTGTGCTGATGAGATATCATTAATATTTGAATTAACTATTAAATTATTCATTTATTTAAAAAAAGTGGAAATTATTCCATTTTTTTCGTTAGCAATCATTTTCTCTCTCTTTAGAAAACAATTTTTCGTTATTTATATTATTTTAATTTCATTCGATATAAATAACAATAATTAGACTTTGAATTGCATTTTAAGAGTATATTAAAGAATAATCATATCATATGATTGTACAAAAAAGTAGACCTGAGCTTATTTAAAGGGATAGACACAGCTACTGATGTGACAACTATTGAAAGTTCACATATTAGAGCTCTGTCTTCATATTTTTTATTCGTAGATGCAATTAACCAATAATTGAGACCTATTAATATTGAGGGACAGGAAAGGACAGTGAGTCTACCGTAAAAAGCATTGCTCTCTAACTGAGCCCTCTTTCGACTCAATCTTCTTATCCAATAGTATTTTTCAATTGGTTTTAAGAAATGACTTATTATTAAGTATGTAATGACTGCGAGGAAAACGAAATGTGAATTCGTGTGAACGAACCGATTGAAGGACTTTCTCATCACATCCACTCCACTCCACTCCACTCCACACACAAAACGAAGACGAGTCACACAAACACAACTGACTTTTGCCTCTTGGTATTGATGTTTGCAATAAATGTAATTTATTTTTAATTTAGGTAATTAAGTATTTAAAAGAGATATAATTTTCTACGTCTGAGAAATTCAGTTAAACTCTCGATTCAAGAATTTTCTTCATTGCGTTCAATGATTCGAGTAATACATGAAAAGAGAGAATATTTTTTTTGTTTTCCCTTCAATTATAACTATTATTCCATTGATTTCCAGTTGTATTTCACATAATATAAGTATAGAGTTATGCGAACGGAACGGAAGGCTTGAGTGAAAAACACAGAAAATTATTGTAAAACGATATTCAAAACAAGAAAAACAATTCTTTTATCGCAAAGGAATACATGAAAAAAGCATAACATATGCGATAATTTAAATTAATTTGCAGTTATATGGAAGTCAATGCTTTTTATCTGTGCCTCAAAATTACATTAAATATATTCTTGCGTTTTGAGCAATGCTTTCACAATAAAAGGTCATTCATTTGTCTATATTTTCATAAAAATGAATCAAAGAATTACCATAAACCCTATCAGATATGGGCTGTTCATTGTTTGCCGCACTCTCTTCACAGTCCAAAAAATCTGGATTTCCGATAAGGGAAGTGAACACTACTATCAATTGGAGACAAACATAACATTCAGTGGAATACAAAGAAAACAGAATAATTCACATAAAAAGGACAACAAAAGCTTAAACAATACCTAAAACCAGATAAAGTCGAGACCTGAATAGATTTTGTACCGTTTAATGAACGGACAGATAGTCAGAAGAGTACGAATTCTGGAATAATGTGAACAACACTTGACTTAAGAACCAAAAACCGATTCAAAGCAACAGTGAATGTGATTTTGATGTCTACCGGAGAACACACTTTTCTCATAAAAAACCCAATGACTGGAGAATCGGTTATCGCTTCCTATTCTTTCTCTACTCTTTTGAAAAATAATTTCTTTTCTATTGTTTTCATTTCTATCATTTGAGAGATAATTAGCCGACTGTTAGAAACACAGGTTTTTGTTATGCACTCAATCTAATAGTGATCTTCTTCTATGAATCAAATGATAGACAAAACTATTATTTTTAATAACTATTCAGAAAAACAGTTCACAAGTTCTCGAAGTCATAGTCGAGGTTAAAGTGAAAAAGCATTTAATTGAAAGACAATAAAATGAATCAACAGTTGAATAACACATTGCTTTCTAATGCAGTCAAAAAAATGTATAACCAGTTCCAGTGCTGAGCAAAATATTTCTTTATTTTTATGACAAACAATATGAGCGACAAAACACTATTTCTTATGAAATATGGCATTACTTTTGAAATATTTGTTTTAAACTTCAATAAACTTTAGTAGAAAAGTATTTTGGCGTAAAAAATGCGAAATTCAATTTCAAAATATGCAAGAATGTTAAAGAGGGTGTTGTGTCGTTTCAACTCGTTTTTATTGAAAACAATTGATTTTTTGATTTTTTTTCAAACTTAGAATATTTTAGCATGGGAAAGTTATAATCTCTAATAAATTCACTTTTACTAGAATTTTATTATAATCTCAGGTCATACGATACCTTGGCTATACCAGATAAACTTGATGAATTGACAGTAATGCCATTAAAACATATGGAGTTTAAATGTATTTTTCTGCTGTCAATCACTCGAAAGATTGAAAAATAAATTGTCTGACAGCAGGACAGACACGAGTCAGGTATAAATCATTTTGCATATGATTACTGACTTTAATAAGCGGTAAACTATTCTCAAACAATCCATTTATGTACTATCGATGAAATTTAGGTCTTTGTTTGATTTCACTCTAGATTTTTAATAGCTTTTTATTTTATTATTAAAAGTTATTTAGTATTAAATGTTATATAACTATAAATTTGAATAATGTTTCGGATAAGTCTTTTGAACTTATGATAGCATTTGATTTCATTTTTTTACAAAAAAAAACTTTTGCATAAAAGACTAAATAAATATTTAAATGAGTTCATAGTTTTCAACATCGATTTAAATCAAATTTATGTAATTTGAATGATTTGAGGACAGAATAAATATAATAAAATACACAAATTCTTTTAATTTTAATCACTCCTACACCAAAATGTAAAAACTTTCAAAAACTGGAGGAGAACTCAATATTTTCTTCAAATAAACTTTAAGTATTTGTTCGAAGAAAATGAGAGCTTATATTTCGGTAAAACAAGTATTCAAAAAAAAACATTACAATAACGACAAAAGTTAATGTAATGTCAAAATTCAATTCTAATATATGTCTTTAAATAAATTTTTAACAAGATCTGCTTACCATATAATTAGTTTGGAATTTTAAACATTTAAAACTAATTCTTACCTAATATTTTTGCCCCTCAAAGGGGTACCTTGACCATGAATGATTCATGATCAATATATGCTTTTCCCCACTCAAATCGCCAGCCCTCTAACCACTCAACTCTATTTCCTCACATTTATTATATAAGCTCAAGGTACTAAAAGATGTGCCTGATTTGTTTACTCTGAATCCATGCTTCGATAAGCTAAGCCTTACTTTATCAGACTAATTGCCCAGGATGTTGGTTTTAACTGGAGGCAAGTTTAACCCATTCCTCTACACTAAGTATATATAGATTTCTGAAACTTCAGTGGGATAACTACTAAGGAGGGGGTCAGCGGTTATTAAATTATATATTCCATTAACCAATGCTATCCTAAAAATAGAAACGAAAAGAATTTTTAAGGAAAACTCCCATCAGTTTTATGTGTGGTTTAGAAGTGAAGAGAAGAGTGTTTATAGAAGAGTACGGAAATGAATATCTCAGCAAAAGATGAGATCGTGGGTAAAGGCATATTAACTGTGAGCACAGGTATTGGATTTTACTCATAATTTTGTATATTATATCATAAGAAGAAAGACAGAGAGGGGTCAGAGTTATTTTGTTACAATTAATTTGTTATATATGTTTCCTCCAAAAGATTAACCATTTTTGGCACTCATCACTAATTTAGCGAAACATCAAATTTATAGAACAATTGTGCGAACGATTCTGTTCTTCGTATCATTTCTTGTCTTGTATTTCATGTCCGGACAAACTGACGATCCATTCATTTGAATCGAATGTTCATTTGTTTGCAATTAAAAGTTTCTTGAACCTTTGATAAAACACTTTGATTTTTATTATCATTCTTTTCACTGTTGGCCACACAATCATTGGCCGACAATTCAATGGTCACAATACATGCCTAACCCTCCCTCTTCCTATCTTTTATTCTAACTTTAATCTAAATGAATTTTTGATGGCTTTAAACCTTTAAAACTTCATTTCAAACAAAAATTATTATTCAGATAAATACTAAGAAAATATTAGTTAAAATCAAATTCTATTCTATAAGTAATGGCGAAAAAATTCTTCAAATTCTTATCGATTTTAAATTACTTTCAAATATACAATTATTTTCCAATACTCGAGAGTTTAAATTTGAAATTTAATTTATATTTAATGATATAATTAGGGATTAATGTCTAATACTTTTAGTGGTAATAAAAGTGAGTTTCATAAGGATTTTCGTATATACAACAAATTCACACAAATATAGCTGAAGGACACCAAACACTCATAAGTTTTATTTGGGAAAAATCTTTTGATAGATTGAAGACGTTTTCAATTCTACTGACACTTTAATTACCAACCGAATAATCAAATGAAAAATTACCTTAATTAAATAAAAAAATTGAGAGAGAGAGAGAGAGAGAGAGAGAGAGAGAGAGAGAGAGAGAGAGAGAGGAAAGGAAGCTAATTAATTAAGAGGAATAAACCAAGAAAATCATTTCATTGAGTGGTATAGTAGTTTAGTTAGGGGACAGTGTCGGTGCTCTTGACCCCTCAAGTCTACGGTCATGAGAAAATTGTTTTCCATTCGTCTCATACACAGAAAATAGTTTGCTTTGTATTGAAATACACGTAATGTTTAAATATAAGCGAAAGAAAAGCTCCAAAACCAGAACTTAATCGTTGAGCAGTCATGCAATCGTTCAGTCAATACATAGGACACAGTCTTTCTTTGGAATAGTCATTGAATTAATTTCTTTTAAATTATTCTTCTTTGGCACTAAATTTGTTTTTTTCATCTATTATTTGAGTTACTTTTATGTCTTAATTCAGTTTTTTTCAATTCTCAAATAAATAGACAAAAATAGGATTGAATTTGATTTTCCTGTTTCTGTCCGGACATAAAACTCATGTCAATGAATGAGAAGTTAGTTTCCGAAACCAAAAAACAAATTAAACTTGCATCAAAATGAAATAATCATTGAACAAATTATAAAACAGGAAAAATACTCACATAAGACACTTAGTTTCGACATTAGTTAACATTCGACATATCATTCGGTTTTCATTGAAATTCAAATTTAAATCCAAATGTATTTCAATAAAATAATTTAAAATTCATTCAAAATTATTTGTAATGGAATTGGTTTCAGTCCTGGGATTCAACTGAATATCAAAATAAATTAGAAAAATTCAAAATAGTTTTTGATGTAAAGCATATTTTTCATGAGTAGACGTTTTAATGCAAATATTTGATGAAATGCTATGTTTTCGGTCAAACAAATCATTGGTTGAATAAACTGAAAAAGTAATCACTCATATAATTGATGTCTTTTACTTAAAATTTTGGCACAGAATATGATAAACACATTAAATAATCCGAAAACAACATTATATTTAAGTCATTTATTATTCCGGAACCGATATTTGTTACGACTGTCCTAAACCGCGAGTTTTTATTCAACAAAACAACAAATTCAGTCTTATTTTCAAACAATTGCCACTCAAATAATGGTATTTAATGTCAATGGAGTGCCTCAGAGAATAAGTTAATCCAAAAATTTGAAAATTTTTATTCAAATTGATTGCAAATTTCAATAAAATTTAAACACAAATAAGTGTAAAGTATTTCCTCAAAAAGGATTTGATTATTAGTAGACAACCCAAAAGACAACTAATAGATTGATTAGGAAATGATTAAACAAAATATTTAATTCAAAACACAATAACACTTTTCCTGTTCAATGAATAATTAATATACAGAAAGCATACGAATTATATTCTATTTAAGTGTGTCGGCGCTCATAAATCTGTATCATTTATATACATCTATGATATATATATAATGGCTTTTATTTGTTTTATATTTGTTTCTAAAATATTAATTTCAAGCGAAAGAGATCCGCAACAAAATTACATTCCATGGGAGACATCAAAAAAATCCCATAAAAAGGAATTTTTCTGTTAATCCGTCGGCCGTCTGTTTGGTTTGCTATCAGTCAGCCCGATATTTGGGTCAAACATTTCAATTGCCGGTTCCATTCAATGGCCCACTACTACTTTTACATAACATATATAAATGTATATTATCGGCCAAACGCTCGACTCAAACAAATTTATCCAAGATGTAGCTTTAAAATTACGATAAAACACTCAAAATAGCATTTTCATAAAAAATTAAGTACTGAAAAGCAATTAAAGTATCCAGTTACACTTGAAACTGTGACAATCTATAATTAATCAAAAAAAAATAAGAAAAAAATAAGAAAATATTTAATATTTTAAAGCTCTTAAAAATTAAGAGCAATTTGTGTCCATCCTATTTATGAATCTTTTCCATCAAAACATAGCATAATTGGTTAAAATAGATAATTGTTTGCGATATAAGCGGCGATAATCAATACAATAGAATAGAATAACTGACATTTAAAAACATGTTTCACAAGTTTATATCCAAGAACTTAATTCTTACACTGATTTGAACCGAACGTAAGACTATTCGAAATAATGAACGAAAAACACTTTAAAGTTATAAAAATTGTTCTCTTATTTCATTTTAGACGAACAGATCATATAATTTTCACTATTATTATAAATATTAGTTCGAGTGTTAAATATTTATAAGCGTTTAGTTGAAGAAAAATAATATTTTTTGACGGAAATGTCATCAATTTTATAGACTGATTATTTATATGTCTTATTATACGAATATCTAAACTTATTTTTGGGCTTAAAAAAAGTTTTGGCTCCAATTAGAACCGATTGATAGGTATGAATGCGTTTTTGTATAGGAACCACATTTGCCTTTAACTTATCGATAATCGACATTATTATTGGTTTCAAATGTTTTTAAATATGCGGAGAGAGAGAGAGAGAGAGAGAGAGAGAGAGAGAGAGAGAGAGAGAGAGAGAGACCGGTAGACTAGTTATGTGACCTAAACATTATTTTCAGGTTATGGTAGTGTATGGCGTAATGGCTTATAACAAACATTTCAAACTTAACAAAAGGCCAAAAAAGCAAACACTGATCGCACGCTTTTTTGAGAAAACACAGTCCGGTCCACAACAAAACAGTTACTCTACAATAGATTTGTTGATCGTCTACACCCATAAATAGGCAAAGAGAGAGCCCAAACAGTGTGAACTTGAAATTTAGTGGAAATTAGTGTTACCTCAGACACTACTGACTGACTTTCAAAATCCGGGATTTAAAAAAAATTCCAGAGAAGTGATGGTCAGCTGAAGTCACCGGTGGTTCGCAGATGTTATATAACTTTAAATTGAAATGTGTTTTCCTCTTCGAGTTTATTATTTTATTTTTACTGTTCCTTATTTTTCATTTAAGGCTTGCATTTGTAATAATCAGTACGAGTTTCGGGAAGTTTGAAGGGATGAAAATCCTGTTATTTGTGTATTACATCACAACTCATACACAACTCACAAATTTTATATATTTCTTTAAAGACTGAGTTCTATTGAAATCCTATTTATTGCTGAATAACACGAAACATAAGGAAAACAACACTTCTAAAGGCAGTCAATAGACCCCCGAAAACAACAAAAAAAAGTTGTCCATCCGTTTCGAAAAACAATTATTTTATTCGGGCGATAGTTATTTGAGTCGTTGTATACTTAAGTATGAGGTATGGCTCAGGTATGAGCTTTGGCTAAGAATTTACAAAAAAATAATAAAAAATTGAACTTCAATTGAGATAAAGCATAAAATTATTGACTTTTTTATTGCCTAAAAATTATTTCCGAACAAATATTTTCTGTTTGAGTAAACAATAAATAACTTTAAGGGTTTTATTAAATACTCTCAAAATATTTTTGAAAAAATCTTAATTAAAACTCAATTATAGGGTATTTTAAAAATGAATTTGAAATAATTTCTGTTATATTTCAAAATTTGTCAGATATTAACACAAAATCCTTGTAATTAGAAATGAAATAATTTGAGTAATCAATAAAATCTGTATTTAGTTTTTCTTTGAATACAATAAATTTCAGGCATTAATACGTTTTTTAAGGCTAACGATATATTGATAGATGAAAATAGAGGCTGTGATAGAGGCTGTGCTAAACAAAAATTTCCAAAATAGCCTTCAATCTAAGAGTTGTTCTCAACTCTCTGTCAGACGTCTAATAAGAAATACATTGATTTCTAATCTGATTAAATGCAAGAATATAAAAGCCATGAAATTTATGTAATATAACGTCAAAATCAAGAACTATTGATAATAAAATATAACGAAAACAATTGCGATCAGGAATTTCAATAACAAATACTATCAAACAGTAGTCCCGAAAATAAAATTCATTTTCTTCATTAACATTTCACTGAACCACTTAATGAATCTTGGTTTTAATTTGATTGACTCTAAGCCAGTATTAATTTTTGAACAAGGAAAACAAATCTAAAAGCCCCAGTTTAAAATGAATTAATGATAAACTATTTCGTTTTATTGCATTTATGGCCAATCACTGGAAAATAAATTGCTTTTTCTGACATCAAATTCAAAACAATCGAAACTGAAAATCAAATTTTGTTTCAAATTTAAATACAATATATTTTTCACGAAAACCAACCCTAAAGAGAGTCAGGTTTTATATATTACTCTGATTTCAAAGATATTTTAAATAATAAATTGATATTTAAAAACAAATTTTTAGTTTGAATTCTAGGCTTCAGATATTTAAAAGATATTAAAGACATTAAACAACTAATAAACTAATAAAATATATTATTATAAAAATAAACAAAAATCTGTTCTAAGACTAATTTGAAATGAATTTAATTTTAATTTATTGCTTGTTTAAAGTGAAATTTTTAACAAATAATAAGATAATGTTTAAAATTAACAAATGGCAAAAATAAATTGCGATTTGGTTTATAATTGGGCACAAAAGTCATGAACTAAATTAAAAAGACTTTAAAACATAATTAAGACAAAAACCAAATGTATTTTAATTCAAATACCAAATAAGAAGAAGATTATCATTAATTTCTTCAAAGATTAGAATTTTTTGTTTTGTCTCAGATTCTTATCATAACTCTTATGAAGAAATCATTTGATTAAAGACAAGACTGATGTAAGAGAAAGGCATTGAAAACTGGCTGTACATGTTTAATATTATTGTCAATTTCTCTCTCCCTCCCTCTCCTTCTCCTCTTCCCATAAATTAATTTTTTTTGATGAATACGATTCTCTATTCGGATGACTAGAAGACGGCCAACACTTTCACATAACATAACAAAACAAAAAATTAAATAAAAACTCTATTGTATTGAAGAAGATTTAGTTTTGAATTAATTGAGGAAAAGTTTTGTTTGTGAGGAAAATAATTTTTATATTCTTTTGTCTGAATTAGAAGATTAAATATATAACAAAGCGTTGAATGTAAGGGACAGTCATTCAATTGAATCGCTAATGAATTAAATGTCGGATTAAGCAATGATTTGTTTGTGTTTTGCGAATAATTTATTGACTGCTCTGAGGACCGATACTTTCATTATTCTTATGGGAACAACACTTAATGAAACAACAAAAAACATGAGCCACCATATCATTTATCTTTGAATAGTCTTTTTTGTCTACGGAAGTGAATCTTACAAGAATGTCTTGTTTTAAACTTTTCATCATTTTTTTTCTTCAAATGAGAGAATTTCTAAATTATTTGTTTCATTGCTCTTAAGTGTGATTTACTTTTAAATCTAAAAAAACAAATTTATTCTCCGAAATGAGGATTCACTTCATTATATTCTCGTTTTTAAGACTGAAATATATTCGCATAACTCTTACGTCGAAATAAAAATCTATTTAAACTAAAACTTTAAGTGAATTCAAAACAAATAAAAATCAAAGTTTGGAGTCTATGAGAAAAAGGCTTCAAAACAATACGAGAAAAACAAATCCACACTCAAAGAGATGTTTTATTTGCATGACTTCAACAGATATTAGAAACAAATGGCATTCTATTCCTGTATTTAAACAGTAATCACGAAAATATAAAATTAATGGCTGACAAAAAAATTAAACATTTTTTACAATCGTATGGGAGACCAATCATTGTGTGCTCTCTTCTGGGTGGAAGACCTGGTTTTCTTACATATTGTATTGAAATTATATTAAGATCTTTTCTTCACTCATTTGGTCATAAGAGTGCTTTGAAAATGAGTTTAATATTATTATTATTTGAATTGCAAATATTCAGAACAATACATACAATTTTTTTACTCTGAACATATTGAAACACGAGCAAACGCTGGGAAAATTGAGCAGTTCCCTTTTGAATTACTTATTATCCTACTTCTCAATTAAATTATATTTTCATTTTAAGGAATGGCTATAAAAATAAGATAAAAAACAGGGAAAAAGAGAACAAATTTTGTCGCGTTTTATATCCTCAACAAAAAATAGTGAAACAAATTTTCATATACTCTGAAGAATGTGTTAAATATTTAAAAAACTATCGATTATTTTCGGTTCGTAAATGGAATGCCATATCTGAATGGGAAGTAAAACTTGAAATATTGTCGACTCATGGCTCCAATGATTAAAATAAAAGTTGATTTTGAAATATTTGTCTTTCTTCTGACGACTAATCGTGAGTGTGAAGAGAGTGGTCAACACTACTAGGGAATGAACACCAATTTGTGCTCGACTAATGTAATTTAATACTCCCTGCATGACTTGAAACTTATTGGAAAGCCATAGCAAAACACAATTTGTATAAAAGGAAAACATAGCAAACAATTGCAAAATGAATTTTTCTTCAAATGAATGAAAGACAGCCAATGAATAACCGAAGACTTTTTATTTTCAAATCATTTTTATCAAGAATACTATGCAATCGATTCAAAGAATACAATTCTCAACTTATTATTTATGTCGGAGCACATGATTGCCACAAAAACAAAGAATATTTGTGAAAATAACTGAATGACTTTTCTCCTGTGAGTTCACTAAATATATACATCTATAATATTATACAATATATAGTGTGTTTCCCATTGTTAAGGAGGTTTTTAAATGAAAAAATTTCAAACATTTGCGGAAATTTCAAAAAATCTAATCGTTATTTCAATTTTATGAAAAATTTTGAGCAGAAAAATAAAAATTTGATTGTTATATCAGAAATGATATAATTGTGATACCATTATTAGTTTGTTTTTACGGATTAATTTGTTATGTGAGAAGTGCTATATTAGTGTCTGTACACATAAGTGACAACACATGTAAAGACCATTTCCATTACATAAAACAAAAATTTCTCTCAATTTGTATGCCTTTCACTCACTTGTACTCAAAAATAAATTATTATTAAAGTTATGTTTTAAAACACGAAATACAATATTGACTCCAAATTCATGAATTATTATTAAGATCAAGAATTTATTAAAAAAGAGTGGTCGTTCACAGCACAGCACATAACTTGTCCAGGCATTCCAACAATTCGTAGAAAACCTGAACCTTTAATGAACACAATATAAAGTCTGAACATTCGATACATGTTTTATGTTTTAAATTATTCATTAAAATATAATTTGGGGGAAAATAAAGAATTTTCTGATCGAAAATACATTATTTTATAGCTTATTATTTATACCAATATATTAAATATCAGTTATATATTGCAATACATGTTCTCCTAATAGAGGAATACTTATGGGAAAGAGAATTATGATAAACAGATTTTAATTATAAAATTTAGGACATAATGCCTGTGCAAAATCACAGCCATTTTTCAAAGCTCTGATTACCATTTTTTAAACAAAAGTTAATTTTTTTATAACAATATCTATTCGGAACCGAATAACAAGTAATGGCAATAAAAACAAAAAACTGCATTAATTCTCAATACTTAAAACAATAGTTTTTTTTGAGTTCATTCCATACAACAAAACATTGAAAGAGCTTTCATTTGAAAGATTAGAATAACAACGAAAATGTAAAACTGAAAAAATGGTTATTGTTATCCACGGATCGGTTTTAATGATTACCTAATTTTAGAGACCAACGTCTCAATCGTAAAATCAATTTTTAATTTATTTATCAAATTCTTGGATCAGAATTTTATTAACACTTTTAATACTTGATATCTGCCATCATTTAAGATAAGTTAAGCAAAACTTATTTTGAAAAATACATTAATATTAAACAATAATTTCTCTCTTACTTCAAGAAAAAAAAGAACTAAAGAAAAGTTTGGCTAAAAATACAATTCATTTCTTCGATAATGATTTAAGGTTAAGATTTATATCAGAATTCTTAATACACATAAACAATATATTATATAACCAAATGATAAAAGCATATTATATTCAGATGAAAAAAGAAAGAATCTAGTGAAAAAAATTATCCCTTTTTTAATATTCAAAAAATAATAACTATATTGTGTTAAATGGATTTATGCGAGAATTGAAAAACTTATTAAATGACTGCATTTAGTATTAAAAATAGAAAATTTAATAGTTTTTCTCTGCGATAATAGAAAATAATGGCATTCCTTAAAGAGTTTTCCGTTCATTAAAAGGACAAACCTATTGTTGACCCTTACATTCAAAAATAAGTATATTTTTTTGTTGAGAAAAATGCTATTTTAAGTGATAAACCGCTTTAAGTCTAATATCAAAGACAAATGCAAAGAAATTATTACGTTTTTTTGTATATCATTTTCACACAAGTCTAACAGCCCTTTGTATACCACTATACCACACATTCCACCCTTTCATAGCCCGGTGTGTAATAAAGACCTTCAAAATCTAAGAAAGAAATTTAAATTTGTTCTCTAACTGTTATTATGACAGGAATTTTAGGTACCGTTAGATATGAGTTAAAAATAATTTAAAGTTTAAACAACTCTTTAAAAGCGGTGAAAAACGCCTGAATTTGTAACTAAATGTCGTAGGGATGGATACGTGAGAGCACATCATAATTATTTTAATGTATAAATTGTCACCCATTTGAAGTAATCATTTTAAATTTATTCAATTTTCAATTGAAAATAGTACTGTCCTATTCTATGTATAATGTTATATACAGACTGGTGTGTATTTATCCCTCTATCTCTTCATTTACGCAGTTTTTCACTAATTAGATAACTGGTAACCCATTTCGCAACTGAATTCATTTTTATGTATTTCAGTGGGCTTTACAAATATGGACAACTCTTTGAGCACAAGTTGTTTAACCTGATGGCAGTAATTCTCATTAAATTGATTCCTCATTTAATTGCAATTCAATGCTCTTAATCTAAAACAAAAGATAATTATTTTCAATAATATTCATAATATTTGTTGGCATTTGATGACAATTAAGTTTTTTAACTTAATGTCACACTTGGTTTGGGGCCTACAAGTGATGCCGACACATAATATGATGGGTCACACATCCTTTTAATTCTATTGAAATAAAAGGTCAAACCATATCTGCAATGAATATGGTTTTGATTACATGACAATTATGACATTGCAATTAAAAAACTAATCAGAGGCTGCACTACACCACAAGTTTAATCTAGGTTTGAGTCCACCGATCATTTCAAGCACTCCTTTGAATTTCAATTTATTTAATAATCTTTTGAATGGCTTTCAAGAGATAAATAATTTTTGAGTTTCTATTGAATTGAATTTAACTTTGAATATAATAGAGAGTTATTTGTGCGGAAACTTCAATTCAATACAATTTTCTCTGTAATAAAAACTTTCTTTAAAAGATCCGAATTTTCAAAAAACCTCCAATCAGTTCAAAAATATATAATTTGAAATATTTTTCCTCTTTTTTATGAGAGATAGAAGCAAAATAAAAATTACAAGATCTTAAATGCCGAGGAAGTTTCCGATACAAGTATAAAGCATCTTGTTAATGTTAATCAAACTTAAATATGAAAATAGTTTTTGGTTGAGTTATTTTGAGACAACAAAAAAAAATGAATATAACAATCCTAGGAAAGTATGGGACAGAAATCAGTTATTTTCCTCAAAATGTTTACTATATTTGACAGTTGAAGAAACACTTTCAGAGCGAATAAATACAATTTTCTTAGGCATAGGACGGCTCCCTTTTGATGAATAAATGTCTGGGAAAATGTATATAAAAATCTCTTAATTGCATCGAAAAGATTCAAAACCCCAATGATTTTGGGAATGATTTGAGAATTTGGGAAATTATTTTTTTGACTAAAATTTGTAAAATGAGTTCATATATATTTATAAAGTGATAATTTTATTGCTCAGCATATCTGGCTCTCAGTCTCTTTGAAAATTTTCCCAAAATATTTCAGTGTTTGTGACATTCGTTTACATTTATTTGACCGAAAAAATTGTTTAATTCTTTTGGTTTTTGATTTGAAAATATTTGAGTTTTGGACGAAAAAAATAATGAAAAAAATAGTTTAATAAAATTCAAGTATAGATTAGCTGAAGAGCGTCGAAAAAATATAATCGGAGACAATTCACATCTCAGGCAAACCGGTAGTGCAAAACATGCAAGTGCTGTTTTGCTAACTAACTTTTTTCCAGTAACAGGACGTACGCTATGCGAAGATATTGGGATCGGAATATATTTCTAAGTTTTAGAAAGAAAAAAAATGTGAAAAACTTATACTGTTTTCAAATTGAAATTTGCTTCTGAATAATACTCTGAATAATACTCAATAATATGTTTAACAAAATTTTCGGCAAAAAATCTCTTTAAATCGAAGGAACGGAGAGAAATAAATTAATCGCTAATTCAAAACTTAGTTTATAATAGGGGTTGAGGTTCAGTCTAATAGCCTCGCCCTTAAATTCACATAAAATTAGTTGAAGAAAATCGTGTACTTTGAGTGTAAAATGTGTAAGAAAATAATTGGGCATCACTTCAACTACAACTTCATATTCAAGATATTAATAATAACACAGAGAATGAGTAACAAAACCTTTTCCTCTCATATCAATTATATTACCGACACTTTTGCTGCAGGACTTTACCAGCAATTGGTCTAAAACTCATACGAAAATCAATTACTGTTCCATATATTCACAATATAATGAGATTATCTGATTAGGGGTCGCTTTTATAGACTTACACGTGTATATTATTATACCTTTATATTATTTAATATAAGAGCAATGAGAATTATCCAAAGCACCAGTGTTATCCACCTGTGTCAATTCTGTCTATAATTATACTTTTTTCAATAGATTATTATTATTATTAATATTATTGATTAGAATAGAAAATATTATAAAATAATGGCAACCGTTCTCTTTATATTAACCGATTATAAAACTATCCGAGTCAATTTTATATAGAATGTGCGCCAATTTCTATAAGACTATTCGTGACACTTGAAAGCCTAGAATCCCTTTTGGAGTTAAAAAACTGAATACCGTCTAAATATGATATAAACCATTGAAGTAACTCAAGTAAAGTATTCTCTTTAATCTGAAAATATATATTTCATTATTATTTTTGTGGAGTCAAACATTTATTCTCATATAATAGCATTTTGTCCTAAATATGGGTTTTAATAATAAAAAAATTGTTAGACAATTGAGTCTCTATTTCTCTCTCATGTCATTAGGATTTTCAAACACAAGAATTTTGTTTTCAGGGTTTGAGTAAAAATAATTTTCTTTAGAGTTAACAACAAAAATGATAATTTCGTGAGCTTTGAGAAACCCATATCATTGGACATGGATTTGTAATTTTTATTTAGTCCAGTGTCTGCCTATTAATGATCAGGCTAATTGATTTTTTTAAAAGAAAAAAGTAATGCTTTTATGAGAAGAGCTTAAATTAAAATAGTTTTTAAAAGAAAACCAAATTTAAGTATTTTTCTTAAAACTAATTGAAGTAATAAAAAGTAACACAATTTTAAAAATCAGATAATTTACATACCGTTTG
>JAQFZI010000146.1:0-22732 GCA_034695605.1 Eupelops occultus | reverse complement strand
TTTTTGTTTTTTAGCATTTTTTCTGTTATTAACTCCAATTTATCTGTTTTTTATCTCTTCAGTACTGAAAGAAAATTTTTTCACTTAAATTGAGTGAAAGTCAATGTATTTTATCTTTTATTTTCTCCTTTTTTTTCTTTTATACGTCTTTTTTGCGGACAAAACCCTCTTTTGTGTGCATTTTGTATAACAAAACGATGGGATAAATAGAAACAGAGTTTTAGTTCAAATCTAATGTTATTTTCAGACTATTATCTGATTTGAATAAAGTTTTATTTTATTTTAAATTCCATTACAACCAAAATAGTCTCTGAAGTGAATTAATCTCAATATATCTCAATCATTGAATGTCTTTGTGTTTCGACAAATTCAATGTTAGTGTCGTTTGAATTTTTGTTTCGTTCCTCTCTTTTAGATCTCTCTCTTTATTTCGATTTTTGCGTTTCTTCTAATAGTTATTGAGTGAAAAATTGGTTTAGTTTTGGTTCAGAGCTTGACGTAAAACCGGAATATTTATTACCGAATACACAAAGAATTTTTCGGCCTTTCTTTTCTGTTATGTTTCGCTTCAATCGATTATAGTTATGATCTTTTTTACAGAAAAGTTCAGCGCTTTTTACCATTTTATTTGATTCTCTCCTCTTTCAAAGACTTAATAAAAACCAGAGATTTGAAGACAAAACGCGAAAAAAGAATAGCATTTATGTATCGATCGGACGGCAGATCATTAAACTAATAGCCATTTGTGTCGAACAGAAAATTTTGTGTTTCATTCCATTGGTTTTCATTGAAAACAGTCCATCAAAAAGCATTTGAAACTTCAATTCATTAGTTTTCGTTAATTTTAAGTAAATATTTGATTACATGTCTGAAAATTCAGACGATTTTCGTTTAATTTTCAATGAAAATGAGCTGAGAGTACAATAGCCTCGATCTTAATTGAAAACGTTGTTAATGAAAATTAAAAATTCATTAACCATTTGAGTAATAAAAAAATATTCTCACATAAAACAAAGCAATAAACTCTGGATGAGTTAATATTCAAATTTAAGGTTTTCTCACGAAGGAACACTTTCCGTTTGAATCAATGTTGTTTGACTGAAGAACATTTCAATTAATTATCATTATTTATAAAATAGTAAGTGTAAACTTGGAGTTTCAAATATGAGTCTAATCTCTGAACCGATATTTGTGACACACCTCACAAATGGTTAAAAAATAATAAATTGTTAGTTAAGTGATTTCACTCCTTATCAGCTCTGAATCGTATTTTGTTTTTTAAATCTCACATAATATTCAATACAAAGAAATTAATTGTATCTTCTCTTTGCCGGAAACATGTATTACACGTCTGACCCCTGTATTCAGTCTTAGACTTTTGTACTTTAATTTATTGCAATTAGATTTCAATTGAAATACTTGTCATTTATTCACATTTTTCAGAGTCAGTTAATTATCTGTTAGTTCAGTTTACAGACAAGTTTTGATTCTGTTTTTGTGTTGTTATCTATTCAGTCGAACCAAACCCTCATTTCCTGCAATCTATTTATTATCAGTCTTTCGATAAATTAATGTAATGATTGTCAACGATTTGATTGAATTTTGTCTTTAATTTATCATTTGTTTGGTTTTAATTGACAATTAAATACAGAAATCATTCTTTCAATTCATTGAAATATTTGTTTAATTTTGTTTTGAAAATTCATTGAAACTAATTTGTATTCTCAATAATGATATTTGCATCGAAACCTTCCCTAAAATTGACCTCAAAATTGGTTTAGTTTTGTTAAGTTTGTTGTATTTTCTTAAAAATTTTCTTTAATGCATTCAATATTGTGTTTATTTATAATTTAAAACCGAATTGACGTACAAACGATACAAACGATAAGAATAATGAATTTAAATCTAAAAGAATTAGTATTCAAAATATTCATTTGGGAAGTAATTCGTGACTGACTTCACATACTTTACGGTTAAATCACTAAACTTTTTGTGAACTATTTTGATTGAAATAATCAGAAAATGTTTTTTATTCAGATTATAAACAGTTATAAATTAGAATTGAGTGCAAATAAATCAGCGAACCCTATGTTCTCCCTATGGTTCGTGACATTTGTTTTGCGCTAACTTACTATTGAACCAAAGAATTCGGTCAGAGCTCAGTTCCCTGAGTAAAAGGGTTTGACTCTTATTATATAAGAATCTAATAAATAATCTTGCACAGTTTTTATATTATAATTTATTAGTTTTATCGCAATTTTAACTCTTTTGGTAACTTTTTTTAGTTTTTTGTTTAAAAATCTTATTTTCATTCATATCATGTGTTGAAATGTTTTCCTTAAAAATCCATTTGATATGGCTTTGAATTTAATCAAAAGGTATATCAAATATAACTCTGGTTTTGATTTCCATTTATTTTGATAAAAACACTCGACTTGTGTTGAAATTGAGTTGATTTCAAAAATAACTTTTCATTAAAAATCTTGTCTATGATTTATTTGAAGGCTTTTTATACAAAAATATTTTGTATTAAAAATTTGGGGAAACTATTAATTTGAAAACAGATCGGAAAAGTCAGTCACGGATTGAAAGTCACTCATTACTCGATAATTAAAGTGAATGAAAATTGTTTTTATTCGTATTTCAATGCGATATAAATCACATATTGTGTGGGCATTTGATTGGAATAAACAACAGGGAGGAAAGGCAGGCATACAATATGAAATCGGATCCCAATTCAGTGTCAGATATTAATAATTTTTTGTTTTTATGCCAAATAGAGTTCTGTTATTTTTTCGATACCTGTTTCGCACGCATTCCACTGTTTTTCAAATATTTATTGCCATTATTTTCGAGTTTGTTTCACATCTGATATTAATTTTAATCTAATATCTGAAATGAACTCATTTTTTATACCAATAGTTTGAAAGCACTCATTAGAATATATTTTTTTATATTACCCTTTCCTATTTCCCATTTTATGAAACATTCCTTTCCTATAAAAAGAAAGGTTACGACCGATTTGCCCGATTATGACATAAATGATCTCAATTTTGGTTAATAACTGTTGTTGTTATTACTGAACAAAATATTTGTTGTCTTCACTCAAACTATTCTTTTGAGTGTCGACACCATTTGTTATTATTATTATTATTGAAATTTCATTAATGCCTTAATTTTTGAACGAAATACTATTTCACTTGAATTAAAGGTGTTTTTCTTTAATAACAAATAAAAACGCACTCAAAAAATATATCTCTAATGTCTTCCTCTACTTCTTCTCAGCCTTTTTTATGTTCAAACTCTTGAATAAGAAATGATTTTAATATTTGAATGGTTTATAATTTATAAAATTGGGTTTTAAGACTTCTAATGAGTGTTTCTTATTCTGAGTACTCACAACTGATTTTGTTTAATGAAATACAAATTATAGTTTAGATTAAGTTTTTAGATAATTAATGAAAAAATATTTTGATAAACGACTTGAAGTTATACTCATTTCTTAAGTTAATCGTAGTATTGAATATTTAATAGTTAAAAGAGTTCTCTCTCTTTCCAAATGACATTACTTTTACTTTTTTATCGAGTCTAATACCGAAGAGAATGTCGTCTTTGCATTCGATGTCCATTAAGAGCACAGAATTCATACATTAGTTGACTTCAAGCAAATCATTATAAGAGTCGGAGTGAAAAAACATAAAACATTCAAAAGGGTTAACGCTCTGAGACCTGAACCAAAATTAATTGTTTTAAGTTTCTTTTTTTTTGGGAAAACTGTTGACCTCAACGGTAATAATCACTGGAATTCCTATTTTTTCCCCTACAATACATTCGAAGCATAAATGTCTCGACACCTAAATTAAGATTTAATTTACGGACCAATTATTAGTTTAAATAATTTAAATAATTGTTTTATAAATTGTTAAATAATTGACTGCAAAAAAATGAAACTCATTAGACCTGAAAATCATTTATTTATCTTTAAAATAATATAATATAAACTAATTTTCAATATTTTGGTTATATTTCCGTTTGTTTATAGATATGTTTGCCGACAGGAGTGCGCTTTATTTTTAGTATCGATGGCACCGAAAAAGTTACATCTTTGGAACAGTTACACAAATCTATGAGTTATGTGGTCTCTTCCAACGATAATTTCATTCGTTTAGACTATGATTCTGTATCTAATATTAGTAGTGTTTGCGCCAACAGTTCAGTTAACCTAAAAAACTCAAATAATAATAATAACAATACTCTGAGTATTAATAATAATAATTTGAAAACGTCTGGCGTCGAGATTACGGACAATCAATCGAGTTATCAGACGACACAATCTTGTCTATCAACTGCTGGACAGCAGCTTAATCTACAGTCTTCACAAACTCAATCATCACAGACATCATCCCTTTCCTCGTCATCTTCTGCAGCCTCTCCCACACCAAAGATACCAGACTTCATTCGACCGAAAATTGTGACTATTTTTCGGAATGGAATCAAACCTCGAAAAGCTGTTCGTTTGTTACTAAACAAAAGGACGGCTCAGACCTATGATAAAGTGTTGAGTGACATTACAAATGTTATTAAACTGGACTGTGGGGCAGTTCGCAAGATATACACATTGAGTGGAAATCAGGTATAAAATAAATGAGCGATCATTAGCTCTAGTTTTGCACAATAGGAGCGAAGGGCCCAAAACGTCTTCAATCATTGCTTTCATTGCGTTTGCTTTTAACTCAATTCAATACAATTTATACATTAGTTCTAACCGTTGTATTACAGACCCGACACGTGAGTCACTATTGAGACTATTGTGTAGTTCCAGTGCTAGTGTTGAGTACATAAACCTATTTATTTGTTCGCGTCGTTGAGTTCTCTCTGATCTCTCGATTTTGTTTTTGTCTGTTCTCTAAATTCACACATAAAACAGATTAATATTGATCTCTAAGGAGGGGCTCTTCACTTGTCTTCTCATTGAAATCGATTTCTACATTCCTTACTCTCTATTCGTTGTATATTTCTGTTACTACTCTTCATCACTAATACTGACATTTGGGGTGAATATTATATAAACCATTTGTAATGTAGACCTTTAACCCCCATAGCCTTCAGTCCATGTCTTAAATGAGTTTTGCTTTCATTGAATTTTATGCACCAAATACTCGACGAAACAGTAATTTATAATTATTATTATTATTCACTCTTTTTTCCATTAAATTTGATATAAGTTTTCTTTACGTTTTTGAAAATATATCAAAAAACAAAGTTTGAGTCAATTTTATGAAAAAAGCAATCCTTTTGTCGTTAACTCAAATCCTAAATATCTGTTGAAATAATGAAAAAAAAACTTTTGATTTCAATAGGTTTCGAGTTTGGCTGACTTTTTCGGAGAGGACGACGTCTTTATTGCTTTTGGTACAGAAAAACACTCTAACGAAGACTTAGATCTCGACTCAGAAGGTATGCCTATTCTCCAATCAAATGTATTTGCGTTGCGACCATTGAAGTCGTGATGAGTTGTTTTGACTACAATTCTCCGAAACCGTGTTATTAGAAAAGAGAAACCGATATTTAATCATAGAATCCATAGCCTTATTGATTATGAGTCATCCAATTTCACATACATTGCACTCATTTCCTCTCCGGTCCTCTCCTTCTCCGCCTTTCCAGTCTTTTTACATATAATAGAAGTGACTCTTCAATGGTTTTTATTATTTATTTGATTCGCCGATCGGTTGACAAAACATTAATACATTTGAATTAAACATATCTTTCTTTGTATTCATTTCTCAATACAATTATCTGTTTTATTGGTTTATATCAATAGAAAGCAAATATGTGAACAGTAAGACCTCATCCCTGAGCAGAAGTGTTTGCAATAGGAATCCAAAGAAGTGTTGTTCCCCACTATCAGTCATTTACAGTCATTCCCTCACTAATGGAAAGTCAGTCAACACTACTCACAATCAAAACTCACCGAAAATAAGCTCAAAATTGAACGAAAAAAACAAAATAAATGGTTCCCTAAATGGCAACTTTGCACACAATGGGAACGGCTATTCCGTATCGATTCTGTTCCCAAAAGAAGTGACACAACAGTACGAAATCGGACAAATCATAGGCGACGGCAACTTTGCTGTTGTGCACCAGTGCTCTCATAAGGCAACCAAAACTCAATTCGCGCTCAAAATAATCAATAAATCCAAATGTAAGGGAAAGGAGGCTATGATTGCCTCCGAAGTCGCGATTTTACGGAAAGTCAAACACACGAACATTATTCAGCTCTTACACGACTTCGACTACACTAATGAACTCTATCTAGTCATGGAATTGGTTAAGGTATGTATCCCTGTGCTCTATGTCGGCTCTAATAGACTGTCAACACTCCACCAGTGCTTAGTTTTGCGGCACTCTTTCATAGTTTGCTTTTATCGCTTTAATGAGTGGCGAAAAACTCATTTATTTTTGCAAACATTCATTAGATTTGCACTGATTTTAGAGTTGCGTTACATTTGAAAATCAAAACCTTTTTAATTATTATTAATCGCATTCATTATCTCTTTCTTCCAAAACATATTTTCCAATATATTGCGAACGACACAAACCATTAATTATATAAATATGTTTTGTTCTGAACCTTTTGAAGGGTGGGGACCTCTTCGATGCAATCACTTTAGCCAATAAATATACCGAAGTGGACGCCACGCAAATGATCCACGACTTGGCCTCTGCTCTTCATTATCTTCACACTCTTAATATAGTTCATAGAGACGTAAAACCTGAAAATCTGCTCATTTCTGACATAAATGGCGTCAAATCATTAAAATTAGGAGATTTTGGTTTAGCCGTTGAGATAGAAGATGAAGAATTACTTTATTCCGTTTGTGGAACTCCTACTTATGTCGCACCTGAAATTCTAGCTGAAACCGGTTATAGCAAAGAGGTGGACATCTGGGCGGCTGGTGTTATCGCTTATATACTTCTTTGTGGTTTTCCTCCGTTTGCCAACGAAGACAATGATCAGGACTTACTTTTCGATCAAATACTGTCCGGAAGTTTTGAGTTCACTCAACCCTTTTGGGATACAATCTCAGACTCAGCCAAAGAACTTATAACAGAAATGCTTGAGGTCGACCCCAATCGGCGCATAACAGCAGTTCAGATCATAGACCATCGATGGCTTACTGTAAGACTGACACAAATCTTAATTAAACTCATTATTAATATTTGATATTTTGTTGTTTAGGGCGACAGCGCCGGTACTAACGATATGTTAAGTACTGTTTCTCAAAAGCTTAGCAAACATTTCGATAAGAAATCTAAGTCTAAATCTAAAAACTGTTCTGAAAATATGGCCGGCATTTCACTGATTGCCGTAAGTACTTACTAAAGATTGGCCATTTCTACAATCAATCCCTACAATGCTGTCAATGTGCTGAACATCCACTGCATAGCAAATCTAATCTGTGATTATATATGCGTTTTGACACTCTTTGACACTCTTCTAGTCCGCAATAATAGCTTTTTAATGTTTTTTCCAAATAAATGGTTTGAAAGGCAAGGCATGCATGCATTCAATCATTGGATTGCATTAACTCTTCTCTAAAGCCATCCCAAAAAATGCATTATTTTTCCAATACTTTACTTTACTTTACTTTTCCATTCGATGTATTTCTTTGCAATTCTATAAAAACCACTAAAACTTTGAAATCCAAAAATCGTGAATCAAATCATACGATCGACAAATTTTATGAAAAAACTGGAAATACTTATTATTCAAAGAATTGCTGATTTGTCTCATATTTTTTGTAAGTATTTGTCATAATTTTATGTTTTGTTTTCCCTTAAAATCTTACTTCAGTTTTCTTCAAACTCTAGTGAATTGAGTTAAGACTCCTCTCTTTTTGATTAAATTTTTACATTAAACTAAAGACTGAATGAAATAACCGGCCGTTAGTTTGAGAACAAAAGAAATCCTTTCAGTTTAGACATTAATTATTTGTGTTTTAATAAAACAGTCGTTAAGTTCATTGACTTTAGATTCCATTCGCTATTAAATAATATTTACTTTTATTTATGGTTTCGTTTCACTCGAATAGCGAACGGCTTTGGATAAGAAACCGATCGGAAATGTGAGACATTATTTCAGACCTTATAATAAAGGACGTAATCCAGTGATAAGATTTGCTGTGCCTTTAATTCTTCCGCGAACTCCATTCTAATGAGTCAATTGTGCCAACCATTAGAACCATTCACTCATAACATTCCCCTCTTCTCTTCATTCTTTGATAACTGATCCAACTTTTCTAATATTTAAATAAAATATACCTCAACTCTAATAAAATCATTGTTTTCTAATTTAGTTATAAATTTAGATAATTATTGCAATTATTGTCAACTTTTAATTTTATTTGTATTTAAGAGTCGAATATTATTTACTATTTTTAACTTTTTTTTATAGATTTATATATTAATTGTTTGTGCAATCATTTGATTACTAAAAAACTTTTAATGAATAAACATTTAATTGTATTTCAAATTGTTTTTCAAATTTAATATAAATATAATTATAATTCAATTATAGATTACATTATATATTTTGAATCAATTTTGATGTATAAGTAATTGAATGACTATTAAAATATTTGAATAAATTTTCTAATTAAAAAAGTTAAAGAGTTTAATATTAATTTATAATAAATTTGGTTCAAGTCTTCAGGAACTCAAATATCAGATGTCAATCACATGCTTTGTCTCCGATATTATAGGAATTGGAAGAAAGGTCACAACACTTTATTGGATGTATTTTTGAGATACTCGTCATATCAATGATCACTATTTAATAGAGAATCGATTTTCAATTAGTGGTAATTTTGGTATCTATTTTCGGGTCCAAAATTCAATAGTGACTACCAATCAAATAACTTTTCCTTATGTCTCAAATTCATTGAAATAAATTATTCATTGATTTATTCCATCGAAAAAATTGGATTCTTTTCTATTGTTATCTAATTTGGATTTCATTGATTTTCTTTGCAATTCCAGAGTCTGAAAATGTCTTTGCTTTGAGTTTGTTATTCTTGAGTCGCTTTGAGTTTAAAATTTAATTCGTAAACTCAATGATTGGTGGCATCAACTGCTTTGAATTCTGGCAGAATTGTATAAGTGTATAAGCAGGGGTGCACACGGGGGATAACCAAAATATCCCACTAAAGTCGAAAATTTGGACAAAATCCCCCTAAAATTGAAAGCCGGTAAGCCTCCCATCGAAAATTTTGCCGCGAGAAGCCGGCAAAGTTTTATCAAATTTCATTTATAAGAATCTATAAATGTGAAAAATAAGTTTTCAAAACATAATATTATAGAATTATACGTTAAAATCAATCAAATAACAAGCAACAATAAAAATAAAACTATTATCTAGAAAAGTAATTGATCGATTTTTTTGCAAAGAAAATGATCAATTTTGTCGATTTTTTGAAAAAACTGCTTATTTATTTCATCAGGCATGGACAAGCTCCGCGATTATAGGGGGTATAGGGGGACTTTTCGAAATAATTTTAGGGGAGATATATGGGGACTTTTTTCTAAAACGCTCAAAATGCCTTAAAATGGTTAAAATTCATTTTTTCATGAATTAATTAATCGAAGAAAGTTTAAGTTAATAATGATAAATAACTAGTTTTTTCAAAAATTGATCATTTTTTGCCTAAAATTGATAAACTAATTTTCAAGATAATAGTTTTATGATTATTATCACTTGTTATTTGATTGATTATAACGTTTTATAATATTTACAGGTACTTTTAAATAATATTTGGTAAATTTTCAATGAGGGTCTTACCGGCTTTTGATTTCAGGGCAGATTTTGCCCAAATTTTGAACTTTAGAGGGATATTTTGGAAATGCCCCTTGTGCATTCCTGTTAAAACTCATTTGAGATAAACCCAAATAGAAAAATCATTTTTTCAAAAAAATGATATTTTGATGGAATTGAGAAACTTTTGAGAGTATTTCAAAATAAATGACATATTTAGCGAATATAAGGCAAAGAAGGCTTAATCTTCTGTAAGGAATATTGAATTTCAGAAATGAAAAATTATTTTTGTCACTTGTATTGTGTGTATTATCGGTGAAGAATTACAGTATAAGTAATGGGAATTAGTTTTGGCTCAACTTATCTCAACTCAACTCATATTCACTTGTTTTTGAAGCATATATTGGATTACAGTCTTGTAGTCTATTTCTGATCATTTCTTTTCATTCTGTTGTTAATCATCAGAATAATAGACTAAAAGATGATTAGAGACTAAGAGTAAGAGCACTACACTTCGGCCAAAAATAAGCCAAAAATATGAATCACTTCTAGGATTACGGTTTGAATACAGAGAGGTGCAAGGGGGTATAGCATAAATGCCCACAAAATTTTGGACTCGATCGATCCTCCCAAAGACAAAATTTTTTGCAGGTAACTTTTTGGTACTCGTTTGACCAGATTTTAATATTTGGTTTGTAAACAACAGATTGCCCAATACCCTCCTCTATAAACCCTATTTTCAAAATTTTGGGACTTCCTCCCCTATTTTAAAGTCTGCCCATCCTTGCTTTGAACACTAGTGCGCAAAGAGTGGCTCTTCTTTGAGATGATAGCAATTACTCTATTATTATAATATCGGATATCATTGCTATGCGATCATCATTTGTTACTAATAATAGTTAAGATAATAAACTTTCAATTCTGTTATTATTATATCCAAAACATTCCACTAATTTGTTATATAATTAAATCATTACAAAAATCTATTTATGTCTTTTATTATTAAAATAATACTCAACCAATATTATCATTTCAATTATGAGTAAACAAGGTTTTTTATCCTGAGATAAATAATAAAAAATATGTCGAACCAGAAAACTATTTTTTTAGACAGAATCTAAGTTAAAGATTATTTATAATTATCTCCAATTTGTTAAATGATGTATAAATACATGACAACTCAATAGTTAAGTAGATTATCTTGCCAATTGTTTCTCAATTGTGTTTTCATCAGGCATGAACAAAGTCCCAGATTTTAAGGGGGATAAATTTCCAAAAAATTTCGACAAATTTAAGGGGTATCAAAATTTATCATATTTAGATGACCATTTTTCCTAGGGGGTAGTTTTGAGCAAAAATTAGGGGAGGGGTACCTCAAGACTAAAAAATTAGGGAGGGATATTTAGGCTATACCCTTCCCCTTGGACATCACTGGTAAAAGCATTTGAATTTAAGAAAATTACGAATCTATGTTCAAATTAAGAGCTCTATTGACTAAATATAACTTTTAAAACTTCCAAACTCTTAAAACGAAACAAAATTTGATAAATGAGTCAAACATTTTAAATATAATTCATATAAGACATTGTGAAGGATAGGACGGGCGGTATTTTGCTTATTTGAAACTTAAAATAATGTTTATATAAACAATTTTCTTTATACCGGTTTTCTATTTATTTTGATATCAATCTATAAAATTGCTATACTTTTTGAATCCTCATTTTGGCAGTCATTCTGTGTCTACTTTTCGCTCACACTTCTCTCCCTATCCCTTAAAATAAGTCAAGAAATTTTTCTTATAATTCGTCTGTATTTGAGTTTAATATAAGTGTTTGACTCAAACCTTCTAAAAGAGTTGCTACGAAAAAGAGGGTTAACTTTCAGATCACTTATATTTGAATAATTCAAGTCTAAGAACTCACTAAAGAAATGACAATAACTTGAAAGACTTCAAACAAAGAATAGAATCATGTGTTCTATTTTTGATCTAGTACTGTGAATAATAAGTTCATTGTTTGGTTTCCTTCATTTCTTAGGTTAGATTTGAACGGAATCTGATCCTTAAAATAACTCACAATTTTCTGCTTTAAATAAAACAAAAGATTATTCACAAAAAAATATTAATTTCATTCAATCAATGAAATGATAATTGAATGCAGTGGTCGTCCCTCTGATTAATGACATCAAAATCTATTCCATTCGAGTAAATCGTGATTTAATTCAATTAAGTCAATATATAACTACTAATAACGATTAGATTTGCTTTATTTGTAATGCCGTTAATTTAATGGTGAGCTCTGAATGGATCTAAACAGCGATGGCTTTACTTCAGTCATAATCATAGCTAATGTCTCGCTTTGGAGAAAGCTTTGCGGAAATGAGTGGTTGGCCACCAAATACTGTTCCAAATAACTTCAAACATATAATAAACCATTGGTTGCTATAAAGACTGAATACAAATGATCACAACTGATGAACGGCTCATAGGGTGTGTGGATTTGGTGGCACAACCGCAACATTTATATAAATGGAAATGGTTTTGGAGAAAGTGTTCACTACAACGAATGGGCGGACAACTAATTCTTCCCAAAAAAATCAATGCATTGACTGGACTCTCGTCGATAGAATAACATCAGTATATAAAATAAGAGGAATTAATATTTTGATAGGCCTTACCTCCATTGTAGTCGAATGATTCAGTGATTTGATTGCATTATTGGCACTCGTCCGCGACGAATATGTGACAAAAGCACAGCCTACGGACAGAATGTAATGTATAAATTGACAGCTAGAGTGCATAAAAAAGATACAAAAAGTATTTATGATTTATATTTTTTGGGACTAAATTGTGGTTCAATTCTCATGAATTAATTATAAGGCAATAAATCGGTGACTCTATTAATATTATTAATTCCCTAAACATTTCACAATAATTAATTGATTACATATTTTATAATTAATATATGATATTATAGTCACAAACTTTTGACTGAAACGACATTAGATTCGGATTTCATATTAATTGCAATTTAGTCTCAAAGAAACTTTGGCTAAAATTTTATTTCCAATTAAGAGTTGTGTATAAAATGATCATAACTTTTGCTAATTATAAGGTTCACTAAATTCTAATTATTATTTATAATAAATTTGTTTTGTATTTATGTCATTCCTCTTCAGGTTATTATAAAAATAAAAATATTCGACAAAATATTATTTTTGTATTAAATGTGAAATGTTTTGGGAATAATCGATACAAAAACTTCTCTCACTTTAAATAAACAAAGTATCGAATAAATTCAAAATCAATTTTTTTCGCTTAAATTCAACTCATGTTTGAAGTTTGTGTTTGTTTTATGTTTTGTTTTATATAACATTTTAGAAATAATTAATTGAAAGTGAGATTCAAGTAATGCTATTTTAACTCTTTAATAGAGCCTCTCTTTATATTTAGCAAAGATGGCAATGTATTAAAGGAAAGGTCTTCATATCATTTATAGATTAAGTTTGGAACGCATTTACCCCTCTTTTTCATCACAAGTTCGGATTATTTTGGGACCGATTGTCGAATCGATTTATACATTCAAAGCACAAATTTTGAGGCCTCAGAGCAAGTCATGAATTAAGAGAGAATATGCTTTTGGCACTCAAAGAATAAATACTCCAAATATATAAACAAACAGAATATCATTCGTTCAAAGTTTATAACAATAGAATTGCTCCGAGAATTCCTAATCATTGGAAATGAGGTTTTAGTTTATAATTTGATTTATATATGTATTACAGATAAGGCGATAACGCCTTCGATAATAAGAATAGACTTAAACTAAGTCTCAAAATTCATAGAATTATATGAGAAGAATGTGTGCGAGAATTGAATGTCTGATCGCAAAATTGAATTGATTGGTGAATAACATAATAAACGAGCCATAAATTTAACAAATTTTTCAAAACATTGAATAATATCTGTAATTCAAAGGAAAGGCATTTATAAAAATTCTGAGCGCGTTCTCTACGAATCCTCATCACAGCTATAAATACCCGACATTTAAATCCTCAGTAAATATAGCATTCATTTAACAGAAAAATAGACTAATAATCGTTTGTAAATGAGAGATAGGGTCGACACATATTCCACTAATTTAATTAAGATTAAATGCATTTCCAACAAACCTTTACTCTGTCCGATGCTGTCCCTTAATATAGAACACTCTTCTATCACACCATAAGTGGAGAACATATTTTTGATTTCCTGTTCGTTCATTGTTTTGGAAAGCATTCCAACGAATAATTTCCTCTCTTTTCAGTCAAACAATTTTAATATTAATTAAGTAATAATTAATTTCTCTAAAAAATTAATTAATATTTCAAATGGTATACCATTTCTGTTTTCAGTATCTGCTGGCTTCATCTGTATTGGATGATGACACTAAACCAGGTGAAAATTCAAATGAAACATTTGTTTTGACATCAAATTGTTAACAAATCAAACAATAAAAATATAAATATTATTATTGATTGACAGACACACCGCTTGAATACAAGAAGCAAAGGATAGGGAGGAAAGAAATAACAAATAGAAAACAGAGACAAATGTAAATCGCATTCAACACAAACATCAACAGAAACTCATTTTTCATTTCGAGTCTATTCTTATGTTTTATTTTTATATTGAATTCGCGTTTCATTCAAACATTCAATTAATAAAAATGGAAAAAATATTTCATATAATTATTATTCAAGTCTTTGAAAATCGATTTCAACAGAAAAAGACGAATAGAAAAAAACCAAAACTCAGTGAATGAAAACATAAACTTTAGACACATTTTTCTTCAAATAATTAATATTAAGAAAACATTTGAGATATAATTGAACTTTTTGTACAATAACTCATTGTTTGAATAATGAAGAAATTGATCGCTCGGTATGATATGGATGCAAATATTCACAATGGGATATATTTAATGGGATATCTTTTTTTGGAAGAATAGAAATCGATTTTTACGGTCGATTTGAGACAAAATTTTTGGATATAATAAAAATAATAACAATAATAATAATAATGAAACAAATGATACAAATGTTTGGAGCAATACTTATATTAAAAACATTTGTCGCAATTCATACCGGGATTTGTTGAGTGGCTCTTATGATATTCTCAGTGATATTGCAGTTATTGCATGGCTGTCCACAGTTTATGCCATTGCTATTGATAGCACTCAAAGATTGGTTTTGACCCAATAGAAGCTGAGCGGCGGCGGCAACGATCAGGTCTTTGGCTTGTTTTGAGAGCACATCACTTGTATTGCAATTATGATTATTAGAAGTGAATCTTCTATTCAATCGACACCTGTTGTTGGCTTTCATTTCTTTAGACATTTATTTCGATTAGTTTTCTATTATTTATTTTTTCGTATTTATCAATGTTTGGGTTGAAACTAATCTTAGCAATAGTTGTTTGACATGTTGTGAGCATAAGTCCAAAAACGAATTCAATGTAAGACTTATATGAGACTTAAGGTCTGAGCGCAACAATTGCCACATCAAACCAACTCTTATTTCAGCTTAAGTTCACTTTTCGAGCGAACAGTTTTCTCTTAAACATAACTATCCACAAGAGTTACACAAAACTTCACAACACTTTCAGCTCTGGCACAGCATCAATAACACATGCGCCCAACAGCACTACAGTCCAACATTTTCTCCACTAAATTAATTTAGTTGTGTTTTGGCTCATATGTGCGCCTCGTTTAACAACGGCTACAACTCTCTCTCTCTCTCTCTCTCTCTCTCTCTCTCTCTCTCTCCCCCTCCCGATTTGCCACACTGTGGCTGCCCTCCTTATGTCTCTTTCTTTTTCTATTCTTTGGTTCGATTGAGATTACATTCTGTCTGTAATTTTCACTTTTCTTTAGATTTGGATTTGTTTTCTTCCATACAATTAGTCAGACTTATGACCAAAAAACACAAAAAGCAACAGAAAAGGAGAAAAAGTTTGAAAACACAAAAACTAAATCGTATTCAAGAATATTAATAATTATTACATTAAAAACACATTTAAGAAAAGAATAATAAATCCAATTAATAATAGTTAAGCAATTATTCATTACCGACGGAAGAGTCCTAATATTGTGTAAAGCGTTCTGAGCCTGAAGTTAATGAGCAAAAGATGATATATTTTCATTAGAAATACAATTAACTATTCCTGAGTGCGAATTAAATTGTAATTCATTTGTCTTAAATCCATACCTCAAGAGCTGCTCTTCTGGTATAATACGTAACGAAACAACAGCCTATTAATAGACAAACAAAACAGTTATTGAAATTAATGGCAAAATTCAGTTCAATATTTCAACAGAAAAGAGGTTTTAGTTATCTTTTAGACTAAAATAGAAATATTAATAAATCAAACGATGAGAACAACAAAAGTGAGCGATAATTGATTGCAATATCGGTTTTATTACTCAAAAACTTTTGCTTATATAGTGAAAGGAATAATATGAAAGGAATGCCTCCAAAGACTCAAATACAATGGATTTTGATTAAAAGCTAAGGAATCAAATGCACAAATAGTGAGCAATTTCTTGGATCGAGTGGTGAGTAATTGAATTGAATATTGTGTTGAATTCATTGCCGGTTCGACTCAATCAACCGATTCATTGTTCGTCTCATCGCTAACAACAGAGGACCCAATGAACAGTCACTTATTCCTAAGGGATTCCTCTATTGACGACTTAATTGATGGCAAAGTCTGTCCGCAATAGTCACTATTCTTCCAATAACTGAAGATATTTTGCGAATCGAAATTAGCCGTCGATTTCACTTCAGAACTGCATATGTTTGGTATCAACTTATTTGTTGACGTCTTCGCCTCTTCGAGTTATATAACAACTGAATTGCAGACAGTCTTCACCTCTAAAACTATAGCAGTTTGTAGAGAGACGTCAGTTGCCATACTTTTTCCCTTCTTCTGGGATTTCATTGAATGATCACTGAGTCGTGACCTCTAAGTCAAGTGATGGACACAATTTGATCCCAAAAGAGATTGAAAACCAATCATATAATTGATTCGGACTTAAATAAATCTAATATTTGTCAAAAAAGAGCAAAACTATTTTGACTCAAACTTTGACAAAACAAACAAAAGTCTTAAATTACGTAATTTTATTGCAACTAATAATGTATTTCAAATTTCTTTCCATAAACTAATTCCTAGTTCTGACAAATGACGCCCAAAAGAAAACTTTGGAATCATATCAGACTTAAGCCATAAGTAAAGATATGACCGAAAGGAAAAATAAAGGGAGAGGAAGGAGAAGGGGAGAAGGGAGAGAGAGAGAGAGAGAGAATCTTGGAAATTTGTGCGTCTAATCCATTGGTTTTTTTTCATTCTTGAGATGAGTTGTGTTTCATGTATTTGCATGAATCGTATTTCAATTGGTATTTCAATTCTATTTTTATCCATTTTTAGATATGTTTGTGTGAGTAGTGGTCCAAAACCCATTTGGACTGAATTTCTTAGAGATATTAGTGTTCAGGTCATGTCTCGGTTGACTTCTATTCATTTGATTGATCCTCAAGTCTTTGGAATTACTTTCAATATGAGAGGCACTCATCAGAAATGGTTTTCTCTATATTTGATTGCCTTTTTCACAATACTTTACTTTAGTTTATGGTTTGGAGACTCAGCTCTTAAATTGTTTAGTCTTAGGTCTGAACAGACTATAGAGTAATCTGAAAAAAGTGCTCACAGTCTAAGTGGTGGACAACTAAAGTTGTGTCACAATGAGTAATGTCAATGAATTCTATGGAGGCAATAGTGAGGCAGTGCTTGTTTTTGTGATGCTGTGCCGTCACTTCATCTATAATTCATAACAATCGTTGTTTCGATTCGTTTTAGAGTTAGAATAGAGTGGGAATCAAAGAGACGTTCTCTGCATTCATTACATATACTTTCAAACCAACAAAGAGATGGAGTCCAACATCAATCGATGTCTTCGTTTGCCACTGAAGAATGGCAACAAGTCTTCACTTTCTATTAGCTCTTCAGTCGCGTAACCACTCAAACAGTGGAATACAAAACAGAATTCACTTAATTTCAATCAATTTATTGATTAAATTCAGAAATTCTATCCATTATTTCCACAAAAAAATCAATTGTATTTAATCCAAAATAAAGAAGTAGCAAGGCTTATTCAATAAATTGAAAGTTTACGCCACTCTAAATAATTCTTATTTTTTGGTCGATTCTGTCTTTAGCTTAGAAAAGACAGACTTTGTTTAATGTGTTTCACGTATTCTCCCAAAAGACTGACTCTTATTAGTAAAATACTGGAAATCAGGTCTCGATTAAAGTTTTTCATTAAAAGCTATTTATTGTATTTAATGAAAATCAAAGTCGAGATTACCTTTACTTCTGGAGGTTTTCTTATCTTTGAGTAAATTGATTGAATAGACTTCTCCAAATTCTTCGAGGAGTTGCCGACAGTCACTGTCTGACCATTCTTTGGGTATCTGTCCGACAAACATTTTCAATGAATCGCAATCCGGTTCCCTCTTTCCTTCATCACATCTATTGTCCAAAAATATTAGACAACAAATGGTCCGTAAATTCGAAGAAAACAATGTATAGAAAGTGAAATAGTTTTTTGTCGGAAAAAGAGCTCATTTTTATTACTTTTATATTCTACTACTTTTATGACCAGGGTATTACTCTCTTGAGAATAATTTTTATTCAAATCAAAGCTAGGTTTAAAGGAGGATTTCAAGGATGGCCAAACAAGAAGTCTTACCTTTTGTAAGAGTCAATAGTTTACTAAGACTTATATAACAATATATCAAATATTTGGTCACTAAAATGTTACTAAATTATGTGGGTGAGTGAGAGTGAGAGCATGGTTATCCATTCAATTATCGATTGCTAATATAAGTCTTATTTTGGAAATACCTCAAAATGTCGAAAACGGAATGCCCGAAATTATTATTTAACTTTATAGCTATTAAAATACTGTATAAATGTTAATAATATGGCAAGGTCGTTCAAACATAATCAATTAATAAGCAAAAATAGCAAAAATTGAAATTAATTTTCAAATATTCATATTTCATAAGACCATTGAAAGTCATAATTTTTGTCATTTTTCATGGATTAGTAGTACTGACAATTGTGAGTATTGAGTATAAATGAAAAATTGAAGAGTTTATTGAAAAAAGTTCAAATTGGCTATAAATTACTGGACAATTGTCATATTTTTGCTATTTTTTATAATTAAGCAAACTTGGTTATTGTGAATCAAATTTGGTTAATTTGCCTGCTTTTTTATGATTACCATAAACAAGTAAATTTTGATTATTAGAAACTATGGTAATAATAATTTCGAGATTTGTGTTTTCGATTTAATGATGAATCGCCTGTTTTAGAGAAGTCTACAATAAAGCAAATAAATGGCCTCACATTTGAACTTTTGGTTCCGTTTGATTCGTTTTATTATGAGTTGAAATGTTTGAGCTTTCGTTGGAATCGTTGTCTTCGTTGAGTCCATTCAAAGAAGTGATGGTTTCTTCTTTTGGAGCAATATTTTCATACATTTCTTTCATATAATAAAACAAAACTTATTATTAAATTAATTATTTTTGTTGAGTGAAAACAAAACACAATTTGCAATACATTGGAAAACACGTAATAAAAGCAACTTTTATTAGTAAAGAACTCAGAACAACAAATTGTGCTTGATTCATATTGTATTAGATAGATTATTTGTTTAAATCTCCAACTCATACAAAATGTATTAAACTTGGAAAATAAAAATAGTTTCACTATCTGTTTGAATGGCCCATCATATAAAATCCCGTGCAATAAAAGCAAAGGTCAATTCAGAATAAAAACCTTTTGTTCGTTGAATTCCAGAAATAAAAATGAGTTTTAAGAAGAAGAAGAAAATCACAAATTGAGTGAAGACTTCTTAAACTGATGAGTCGTTTGAAATAAAAATTTCCAATATTTTGTTCATTCAATCAAATGATTAAATAAAACAATAAAATGTTTGTTTCAATGAACGCAAGAAATATAAATCATATTTAAGTTTAAGTAAACAAAATGATAACAATTTGTTCAGAAACTAATTGATATCTTTATGTCTCCATTAAATTAATTCACATTAAGTGTTATCTAAGAATGAGAAGAACGCCCAACAACTGGACGAGTCGACAAACCCAACAACCGTTAACTATAAAACCAGAAGATTGTCACCAATGGATGTGATGTCAATCGCAGCTCTATTTAAGAGAAAATTTGCAGAAAAATTGCTGATTAGATAAAACAAAAATAAATAGATTTCGAAACACAAAACATCGACAGAATTAATTTCACACAAATATTCTGTGCAAATAGTCTGTGCCTTACATTAAGTTAAAGATTTTAAACATTAAAGTTTTTGTCAAATCTTATAATCTTTTCTTTTGACTGAAAAAATATAAAAGAAAAGAAAAATATTAGTCTAGAAATGAATTGCTCTCCAAAACAGTGTTTAGAAATACACTTCTTTAGTGTAGTTCCAGAGTTTGCTTAATTGAGATAAGACATGAATAGTACTTATGGCTGAGCTATGTTTGTCAAAGTAATGCACTTTTTCTCACATCCATTGATTCGCTGCAAACTTACGATAAGTCGGTATTTGCATAACTCGTGTCTTATATTTTTAAGAGAGTGCCTACAAATTGATGGCTCATTAGATAATAATTTTGTTTGTCTTTCAATTAATCCTTATTTTAACACTAATTTCCCGTTAATTTCAATAATATGTTTATGGGATTATGTTTATAAGAATCGATTTCACTCTCATTTTGGATTCAATTGAATTCATCTCTAAATGTAATTCTCAATAATAAAAAAAATATATCGTTTTTATGAATTTGATGCCTGTCCCCAACCTGTCATCCTCAACCTCTTAGAGTAACGCAACTGTTTAATGAAACTGAACTCTTCATAAATATTGTTTTAATCACTGGTGGCCAAGCTTACAACTCAAGGGGTATATTCAAAATTGTCCCTTGCCCCATTGGCCCCCATTGGCCCCATTGGCAGTGCTTTTAATTAACTCTATTTTGAAAAGAGGTAAAAAGTCTGACATTTGTTGCCATTCAGTGACTTTCAAATGAAATACAAATTCAATTATTACTTCAATTAGTGTTTAATTTTGAGATAATTGTCGAATAAATAGTATTATTTAAATTTAGTCAACAATTTTGAAATTTATTTTAATAACATTTAAAATGTATTACAACTGGAAATTAAAGATTAAATCAAAAATTGAATGAAAAGAGTGGCAAACGTCTGATGTCTTAAAGAAGTTTGCGATCCTTAAGTTTGAATCTTTGCATACCTTCGATGTCTTCATCAGAGTCTGAGTGGGAGTAAGAGTCGTCTGAATCCTTGTCTTCATAGGGTTTGACGAACTTTTTGCCCACTTTTTTCCAATCCATCGAAAGAGTGGTTCCATGGCTTTCAACGAAACTCTTGTTCATAGCTCTTCGGGTGTCGTCATCGGCTTCGGAATACAATTTCTTGAAGATGTCGTCTGCATTTTCGGAGTCCTCTTTCATCTCCTTTTCCTCTATTTCTTTGACAATTTTATCCCAATTCTTGGGCTCTCTTTTCTTGAAGACAATTGGCTTTACATCGACTTTAGATTCGGTTTCACTTTTGACCACTTCTTCCAATTTATTGTTCACATTATTTGTTTCAATTTCTTTGCGTTCGCTTTGATCTGACATTTTGTTTGAATTGTGATATTTTGTGGCAATAAATGATTGAAAATAAGATAATTTGATTGAATAGACGTTAAATTAAATGTAAAAATTGAGAATTGATTTTAAAAAATGTTTGAAACAATTCGCGTGAATTAAACGAAACTCTCAATAAAATAGAATTACTTTAAAATATGTGAAAATGTATTACACTTTTGATTTGAAATGTAATGAATGTATCATTTAATCAATTTTAGGATTTTTTCACAATTACTTGTTTATAATATTGAGGCATTCAGTCAAGAAAACATTCAAGACCTGAGAAAAAAGCATGCTAAAATAAAGTTACAGTCAATCCTTCTATCTTGGACCCTTGTAAAGTGCCAAAGGAGTCTTTCAGTCAAAAATAAAGGAAACCCTGAGTTTTATTGAGTTGAGGGGTCAGTGTTAAAGGTTTCTGTCATTGATTTTCTGATTCAAAGTTTAATATTAATAAATAATTTATAAACTTTTATTTAGTTTTGGAAGTTTTAATCAACTTTGAAACATGAATCTGAATCATTTTTATGTTTTTGAAAGTGACATTTATTGAGCAAGCAGATTATTTAATTCATTTACACTGTTTTTTAATCTTAAAACTTTTAAGAAAAGTTTAATTTTATATTAACGGAGTTTTTCCTAAAAATGTTTGAGAATAAAATTGAGACAATCTTTGAGTTGTTTTCATAGCACAAGATGTCAATAGAAGTTCTTCTCAGAGAAGACCCAAATCTGATTCGAAGCAATGATCACAAGAAAGACGAATAACTTTTTAAAATATTTTTACTTCTCTCTGATCTTACATTCACTTAAATTTTATGCAAAACTTTTATTCAATCATATATTCGTATAAATATATCCATAAAATTAAATATTTGAGTAAATAAGAGAACAAAAAGGAATAAAGCTATTTATTCAATGTTTCAAACTTTTCAAGAAATTAAATTTTTATATTTTCAGTTAAAAAAACCTTTAAACCAGGGATGCTCAAGGGGGGTACAGCCTTTATCCCCCCTGGAGCCGAAAAAACCAGCATTTACCCCCCTGGCGCGAAAGGAAAGGAGGTCGCGCGTAGCGCGGCGGCCATTTTTTTCGGGAAAATGGCCATAAATCGCGTTTAAACTGAATTTAAACTAA
>JAQFZI010000145.1:0-22781 GCA_034695605.1 Eupelops occultus | reverse complement strand
ATCATATCCCATCCCATCCCTTCCTCGATCACCTCTTCGTTCCCTTCCAAAGCTACTTCTTCTACCTGCACGCCCCCCATTACGTCTTCGGCTATAACTGTTACCTTCTTCATTTCCCATGCCTTGCATTTGATCCTCATCATAACCTTCCCTGTTTCGATTCATTTGTCTTCTTCGGTTCATACTACCACCTCTTCTGTTACCCGTTCTTCCTCGACCTCTTCCTCTATTACGACCACCTTGTCTACCTCGCATATTCTGTCCACCTTGTCTACCTCGCATATTCTGTCCACCTCCACTTCGGTAAGAACCTCCATAGGAACCTCCCTCTCTTTGGCCCATACCATTTCTATTATGGCCTCTATTTCCATAATGGCTTTGATGGCCATCTTCTCCATCACCATGATTATGACCAGAACTATAACCACCTTGATGCCCTCTACTATTGGCTCCTTCACCATCGCGACTTGGATGGTATCCTACTCCATGAAGAACAGCCCTTTTAAATCTGGGCCTTCGATTATCGAGTTCACCTGAATTTTCGATATAATTATTTGGTTGTGCTAAAATTTTAAGAAAATTAAAAAAAAAATTATCGGTTGTGCTAGTTCAAATAAAACTCACATTTTTCTTCTTCACATTTTATTACTTGGAATTTAAAAATAATAAAAATGGAAATGAGCAAACTCAAAATTGTTGTAAACAAGTCCATTGTTGTAATTAAACAATATCTTGGTACTTTTCCTCTTTATATGGGTAAATACCAAGTAATTGTTTGCTGGATAATAATATTTTTGAAGTAATTAATTCAATGAATTTATCAATCAATTCATTACAAATCTATTATCGAAAACATTTTCAGACATTTGTTTAAATAATATGTTTAGAAATCAAATAATTAGACGATTAAATAATTTCGTATTTCTCAATATTTGAACTTGATAATCAAACTAGAATAAGCTCCAGGTGATAATCAAATCCTATTTTGATTATTCGAGTCTTTTTTTTCTTGTATTATTCAAAATTAAACAAGAATATTCTATTTGTTAAACTGTAATATTTAAGAAAAAGTAAAATAAACTAAGAATCAGGTCAATTATAGAACCAGGGGCAAATTTATTGTTAAAATTTTTTATTAAATGATGAATGAGTAATAGTATAATGAAGTAATGTATCAAGCACATTTATTAATTGTATGAATTATAAAATACAAAATAATTATTAAAAATTAAATTTTCATTATGGTAATATAAATGTTCAAAATAACCTTGTACATTTTAGAAATATATAAAACTACACTTTAAAGCCTGGAATACAAAGTGAAACTGAACCAGGGCTGAGTTTCAAAGTCATCCCTCAGCACTAGTGAAGAACTGTTAAGAAATTTGGTATTAAATATATTCAGAACTTAATCAAAATAAATCATTACTTAAGTGACAAAACAGTTATTCCCTTATCTTTCATTTCAAGGGCTAACCCTTTGGTAAACCAATTGATGGCCGCTTCAGAGATACCAAAAGCAAACTCTGATTCGTACTATTCATAGGGCAGTCAATTATAAGCCAATGATAATAGACATTCATATAACTACTCACAGGTCTGAGTCCAGAATCAGAGCTCAGGTTAATAATACATCCTTTTGTCTGTTCGATAAGAGGTACTGCAAGACTTGTTATCATTACAACTGATCGGACATTCGTATTGAAAACCTTCATATAGTTGTCCATTAAATTGGAGTCAGTTATCTCACAAGGAATTGAAATCTGAGCGCAATTGACCAAAAGATCCAGTCTTCTGAACTCATCGATTGTTTTATTAATCAAATTCTGTACTTCATTTTGATTAAGAAGGTCTGCTCCCAATCCTATGATATGCTGTTTCGATAGAAGTCGACATTTTTCGACCACTTTTTCGATTCTTTGCGAATCTCTTCCAGTAATCACTAAATTGAAGCCTAATTTTGCCAAAAATGTGGCCATTTTTTCTCCCACTCCAGCAGTGGATCCTAAATAATTTGATAAATGGTAAGATCCTTTAATAAATTTAGTAAACATACCTGTAACCAATGCTACCTTGTCATTGAATTTTGGGGTCTGAATTAATTTCTTTTTAGCCATTTATTAATTCAAAACAATTATTGAATTATGTTTTTAAAAATGATTCACAGAATAAGACTTCTTTAAAAAGTATTTATTTAAAAATAATAACTGAAAATAGCGTTGAATACAAAATTGATTGAATGAACAAAAAACCAAAGTTTTGCTCAATTTTTCCTTATTTTGTAAATTAATCTCAGAAATAAATAACTTTATTACTATTTAAATTTAACTTGGTAGTTGTGGGAACATATTATTTAAATTTATTACTATTGTTGGGAAAAAATATCTTTTATTTCCTGATTCACTTCCCAGTGCTAGAGTCGGGATCGTTTACTTAAGACATTCCCGCCATCGACTGGCATTACGACACCGGTTATGAAACTTGATTTTTCTGAAGCCAAGAATTCAATGGCGTTCACTATTTCTTCAACCTTACCAGGTCTTCCCAAAGGGTATGTCATCTGACAGTACATTATCACCTCATTCTCATTAACTGGCAGGTCCTTCATTGATTTTATAATTGGTGTTATGACAATACCTGGGCTGTTAAGCAAATTAAACAAGATTGAAATTAACTTTATAACTTAAATTTTAATTTATTGATAAACGTAATAGGTATTGTGAATCAGAATCTGCTGGCTTATCTACTATTCTTATTTCTAAATAACATGTAATTTTAAATCTCTAATCAGATTTTGCTTAGTTTAGAATGCCATTCAAATTTGAGCCATTTAAACTTATTAAAACTTGATCAATTGAGTGGCGCTAATTCTGCAAAGTTAAGCAGCGTCGAGCCTGGTTAGCGCTTAAAGAGAGACCACTTGGTAATTCACTAGAGACTCTACTTTCTTTGACTCGACACCGGCCCAAAAAGTTTATATAAAAGACGAATATTTAACTTTAATATGAAATATGAATAATTTGATTATTATTTGTTTCAAAGGCATGTATTGATAGCTTTAAGTCGTAAACATTTAGCGTAAAATAAATTCAAATTCAATACAGTCTTCTAATGACTCATTATTAGTGAGTCTTTGAGTTTTGAATATAAAATTAATAATAAAGCATACTTGATACAATTGACTCGAATTCCTCTTGGTCCCAACTCAGTAGCCATGCATTGTGTGAACATATCCAGTCCACGTTTTGACATTCCATAAGCACTCCATGTCCTTCTCTATTATCGACAGACAATAAATATTGAGTTTTCAGTCAAATACAGATATTTGAATGATTCAAACGACAGACCGGTATTAGAGATGTATTACTGGAAACATTGACAATACATCCTTTGGTGGCCTCCAGATATGGCACAACCAGTGATGTCAATAAAATTACACTTCTTAGATTGGTCTGGTTCATTCGGTCAAAAGTTTGAAAATAATCCGAGTCGGTTATAAGCACAGGTGCTATTACACCTGCATTATTTACTAAGACATCAATTCTACCAAAAGTTTCAATAGTTTTCTTAACTAAATGTTTGATTTGACTGTCATTTTGCAAATCAACCACAACTTCAAGAACTCTATTCTGTGTCCATTTCCGACATTCTTCAGCTACAGAACTGACTTTTTGAGGATCTCTTCCAGTGATTATCAGATTTGCATTACGTTTAGCGAAATGGACGGCAGTTCCGGCCCCAAAACCAGAACTTGATCCTAAAAGTACAAAAAATTATTCACCAAGGTAAGTCTCAGTTTAACGAACTCGTTTAACCTGTAATCAAGATAACTTTGCCATCGAAACTACTTGGAATGAAATTATACTTAATTGAACTCATTGTGAATTGACTTCACTTAAAAATCCATTAGTCTGGTATATTTTTGTTGAGACTGTTTGTTGTTTTGCTAATCATTAAAACTCTCGTAATATTCATAATATTTATTGTGTAATAAACACATTCATTGAATAAAGTCATCACATCTTTTGGCAAAATTCCACTTTTTTTCAATTCATTACTGATTTTTGTTGAGAAAAATACGTTTAGTTTTGAAAAACAAACGAATTATAAAAATTAAATGATTTGCTTTTAAATAAACTCTTTTTCACTGTTGCAATATTTTTAACAATTACCCGGATTACATTTTTAGAATTGTCAAATAATACTCAAACTTCTTTAATAGTAATTTTCTAATTCTGTTCTTGTTAAAAATGATGGGCAAATATTTACTCTCATTAATTGAATTTAATTATAGTAGATGCTTTTAGATTCCTCTTATATAAACATAGAAATTTTGAAATTTAAATTTATTTCTTTAAACTTATTTGTTTAAAGTGTTTCTAATTACCATGTTAATATTTTCACTTAAAGCCTTAAGGGATTCAATAAAAAATTGAAAATTTTGATCCAAATTGAAAAAATTATTTTGTTTTTATTGAAGAGCATAAGAGCAGACTCTTAAGTAGGAAAAGTTTGGCATTTGCGCACAGGGAGGGACACCTTATATCAACATTATATTGCTATAGTTTCGGCAATTTTGTTCATATATTGTGATCACGTAATCAGAGCTCATGCGCTTCTTTACAGTCCTCCACAGTTGTAATCAAGCATTTATTTTGATATAATTTAAATTGAACAGAGTCAAACTGTCCAATTTAGAAATTTCTACCCAAAACACTTTATATTACCTAGAATATATTTAAAAGAACTAGAAAATATATCGATTCTAGATGGTTACTTGAGTATTGCTTGATATTGACACAGTAAGCAAGCTAAACTGTAATTATTGGTCGTATATTCACTAGAAGTTCCTGACAATGTGCACAACCACAGAGTCGATGGGCGAACACTGGCAGACATGTTGTGGACGACAGAATATGTACAGAATTTCTGTATAAAACATTTTGTGTATTAAATTGAAAGAAATTTTGTTAATAAATACAATAAATTATAAATAATTATAAAAGCGGTGAACCGTATAAACAGTTGAGTCGATCGGCAGCTAATTTAATAAATATTGATAACAATTATCCTGAGTTTTCTAAATAAACTGTTTACTCTCATTATTATTATTATTATTATGTATTATTTTTATTTGACAGTGGAGTTTTGAAACCTGCAAAAACAGATACAGTGAAACACACTTGCTCTGTTTAAGGAATATTTAAATTTATTGATGAAAAATATACTTAAGATTATAGTATTTTCGCCAATATTTTAATGAAAACTACTATTTATTCTGTGGTTTGTCTGCAAATTCTGCTTTTTGCAAGATTATTCTTTAAGTAATATTTGTTTTGTTGGCCGAAGCAGTGCTTATCTCTCGTATATCTCTCAACACTGACTCTCTATTCAAATAGCTTTGGGCTATAAAAAGGATTATTGCACTGAATATTCTGTGCTATCGTCTAAAACAGGCGCTCTTCAAAAGACAACAGAATTTTTTCTGTTCCTTATTTTTTCGCCATAATTAAAATTTTTATTTGCTCCTGGTTCTGCTTACTCTAGACTAATTGTGTTATGGTATAATAATAATTGGAAGAAGATGGCGGGTCCACCACAAGCGACGACCAGATTCTCGGATAACTATGAGCTCAAGGAAGAACTGGGAAAGTATGTAAACCCAAAAAATAAAAATATAGAAACAGATTTCCTATTTTTTCGCTGATTATTGTATTTGATTGCTGTGAATAACAGTATTCCCTATTTGTCGGTTCCTCTAATGAAAAAAAAACAATCTTCGACTCTCACTATTTGTCTGGCACTTGAAGCACATGTATATATCCCTGTGCTTTCTATCTATACCCCCACAATTTTTGGTGTATGTGTGCTATCATATAAACGATAGGAACGACACTCAAAGACTTTTGTTTGAATCCAAATTTAGACCAAAAATAAGTTGAGTTTGAGCTGAACTTTCACTTAAATAGTTATTCAGTTGATTCTCAATATAATAAACACATTCCTTTGAAACAATATTTTTTAACTCTGGGGAAAAATAAGCTGATATTTTCCCGGAATATCTCTTTTCCATAAATACCGTTAGGCTTTGAATCTTAAACCGAAATAATGGGATTCTTTTGATTCAAATGTGAATATCTTTAACTTTAATTCATTCAAAACTTGATATCAGTTTTTAGGACTGAGTGCTCCCGAAACTGATCTTTAATGTAGAGATAGCCTAAGAATATATTCTTTGAGACCTCTATTGTATGTGTGATCTCAGAGGACTTCCTTTTTTCTCTTTCTTTAAGGTTCTCAAAATAAATTCTCGTTTCCTATTGAATGAAGTGAAAAATCCCTTTCTATGCTTATTCTGTGCCATAACGTATTCGCCACATTTATTCTGTGCCTTTAGTCTTATTTCTCGAATCTATTATTAATGAATTGTTTTTCGACTTATAGTTTGAGCGAAATTTTATACAAAAACAGAAATGTTATATATTTTATTGGCTTTGACTGTATTTATACTATTTATTTGTAAAAAAATATACGAAAAATATTTTTATAATTCAGACGATATTATTGAAGCGTAGGTCCAATACTAATAATAATAATAATAATAATACCAATAAAATGTTTTTCATCCTTATGTTTATTCAATTGATTTTTAGATTCAAACGTTTTGTTTTTAATAAATTCAATGAATAATAATATAATCTTTTTTGTTTAAAAATTTTTTTGTCTGCTCATAATAGGGGCGCCTTTTCTATAGTGAGACGGTGTGTACAGAAGTCAACGCAATTAGAATTTGCGGCCAAAATAATTAATACCAAAAAGCTATCCACAAGGGGTGAGTGTTTTCATTAATCCACTCTAGCATGCAACTTTTTCATCAAAAATTGATCGCAAGCATACAAAGTTATTTTGAATCATTTGAAAGTGTTCTCAATGTTTCATGATTAATTAATTTGGTTTGGAAGTTTTTGATAAAACATTCTGGATGTTCATTAATGAAGCATGCTCATTTTCATGACATATATTTAAATAAAATCTGATTTTATTGATTTGTAAACTAAACATATTGAGTATGATCAAATTAAACATAATGCTTATTATTCTTGCAAATGAGATCAATTTTGACGAAAAATGACATGATCACTTTTGACTTAACACTCAAATTAAATTCAAATTGCTCAAATTAGATTTCCAGAAATTGGAGAGGGAGGCACGAATTTGTAGAAAATTAAATCATCCAAACATTGGTAAGAAATTTAAAATTTTAAAAAGAAATTCAAAATTCCTTTGCCAACAATTTATAGCACAGAATGAATAATAAAATAAAAGACTATTCTCTTTCTCTCTCATTCTTTGAGGGAACGACAGAAAAGAGAGTGAAACACAACAACAATACAAATACTTATATCTTATCATAAAATTATTGATCGGAAAAAAACGTTTTTTACTTTTATTTTATTGTTTCTACTCTTTTATATGGTTTTGATTCTTGCATTTCTCAAAATAATAGTTCGATTACACGATAGTATCCAAGAAGAAGGTTATCACTACTTAATATTCGATTTGGTCACCGGAGGCGAACTGTTCGAGGACATTGTCGCCCGGGAATACTATTCTGAAGCCGATGCCTCTCATTGTATACAACAAATACTTGAATCTGTAAATCATTGCCATATGAATAATGTGGTTCATAGAGATCTCAAAGTGAGTTTAGACCTCGATTATTGTCAATCATTTATTATTTACTTTACTTGAATGACATTTCTTTTAAACATTTTGATAGGAACTCAATATTTTATAGGATTATAAACAGAATTTATTTCAAATTCTATTCAGGAATAATAATTCAAATTTTTAAAAGAAAATCTACATTAAAATTAGTTTAATACAAACTTTACTGGGTTTTATCGACTTGCTTGCTAGTTTCAAAAGAAAATATTAGTCTATTATTCTGAATAACTATAAGCGAAATATATTAACATTTCTTTGAAAGAAAATTTTCAGACTCTGTATTCAATTTCTAAAAAGACGTGCATGAGCATATAACAATAATTAAATAATCAAGTATTGAAAAAAGTCAATAGCAAGCTACAATTTTAGAGAATTTGTTAACTCACTTCCTATAAAACTGATCAGAATAAGTAATTGGATTTTTTTAAATTATTTCTTAAGAGAGTTATGACATTTTCTGATTTAGTATTCAAGTGTCATATAAAATAAATTTAAACAAGATAATTTTTCCATCAAACACACTACTGTCTCAAGAGTTGTGAATACCGGCGACATTCGCTCTAATGATTATAAATTACTATTTAAGAGACAGTAACTCAAAATCCATTCATTCAAACATCAATACTAACACAACACACACACACACACACACACACACACACACATGCACATACACACACATGCACACACCCAACACGAAGATCAAGGTGTTTATCATTTGAAGATTGAATTTATAGCTTTATTTCACATAAATTGGAGATTATTCCCAGTTATGCCATTATTTTGGGAAAAATACTGTTAAATCTTAGCATGAACAATTTTATGATAGCATTATCTAATTTTATTTTTACTAGATAATGATTTTTGTACAATTCTCTAAGCAACACTATAAAGATATTATCCAGTATCATTTATTTAATAGGTTAGAGATAATTTAATTTGGTTTAAGGGTCTAGACTCTAGACTTTAAACATTGTTTTATTTTCCCTGTTTTAAAAAGGGAATGGGTCTTAGACTAGTATGTGCATTAGTGTGTGCATTCGCAGAATAAAAAGAGCTTGTTCATCCTTAACATGAATAAATGTATTCAACTCATTAGAATTTTATGCAAAAATCTAATAAAACTCCAGTTTTTTAGATGTTATGTCGAAATGCTTTACATAAAAGAAGTGTTTTTTGTGGAGAAAATATCCATAATTTTGATCAATCAATGCATAACTTAACTGATTATATCTGACGCTCTATTTTCTCTCATTTTTCTCTCCATATCTTGTATTGTCTTCTCATCTCATGTCTGTTCCACTATTGACTATCACTATCTGACATTCACTGTTCTGGTGCTGACCCTCTCTTTCACTCATTAATAGCCTGAAAATCTATTACTAGCGAGTAAAGCAAAGGGCGCTGCTGTCAAGTTGGCTGATTTTGGTCTGGCCATTGAAGTGCAGGGCGAGCAACAGGCCTGGTATGGTATGTATACAATAAACGAGCTAAAATACAATTTTCTGTCCATCGATTTTTTCTGTTTCCATACCGTATTTCTCAATTGATTCGCAATCTTTTGGCTCAACCATTGGTTTTGTTGATACAATATCTTAGACACTGTACTATACAGTCATAGATATATACATTTATGTATTGATATATAAATATAGTATAAAATTGATAGGAATTCTTGTATTTATTCGGTCTTTTATTGAGGGAAACAGACTTACATTTTTCGCAATTATCTCTTTTTCTTATCTTTTTTCTCATTTTTCTCATTTGTATTGATTTTTAGCCCAATTTTTATCATTAGTTTCCTTCAATCGACTATTACTTCAATTCATTCATTCAAATATTTATTGAATTCTTGATATAATTTTTCTGTATTAACCAAAAAAGTTCAGTTTCTACACAATTTATTATTAGCCATCCATTTATCGTTAAGCCAGGGATTAGTTGAGTTCTTTTTCCAAGAATCAAATTTATTGGCTTCGTTTGGCAATTAAAACGGCTTTTGTTTTGTTTTTTAATTAAGTTTGCCCTTTATTATAATTACCATGGTATATTACCACTTTTTTTTAATTGATTGTCTGAATTTATAAAGGATTTGCCGGAACTCCTGGCTATTTGTCACCAGAGGTTCTTAAGAAAGATCCTTACGGAAAGCCTGTCGATATCTGGGCATGTGGTATGTGTTTAGTGACAAATTGTATGCTAGGTGCTATAAAAAGCCCAAATAAATATTGACAAACACTTCGTTAAATTAATTTTCATTCTTTTTGTAAACAATTTAATTTAAAAACACTTTAATTTAAATTTAATCTTAAAAACAATTACTTTTGTTTGAAGTTTTTAAGAGAGCTCTTTTAATTTAATATCTGCTAGTTTATTTGAAAGAATAGCACTTAGATAACAATTTGTTCACAAAATTAATTTCAATTGTTTATTCTAGAGTTTAACAAGTTTATTTTGAATCCATTTGAACAGGGGTAATTCTGTATATATTATTAGTTGGTTACCCACCATTCTGGGACGAGGATCAGCACAGACTTTATGCACAAATAAAGGCCGGAGCTTATGATGTGAGTGAAGCACATATTAAACATTAAAAATATCTAAATTTATTTCAAACTCATAATAAATATATGAAGAAAAATGTATGAATTATGAGCTCAATATCTAAAATTCAATTTATCTTTTTCTCTCTATTTTCATGAATTTTTCAATTTTTGGATCAAAAATTGTATGCAAACAACAAAAAATCAAATCTAATCAATCAATTGAACCAAAAAAATCTTTTTACAAAAAATACGGCAAAATATCTCTTCAAAAATCAATATCCGATTCATTCATAAAAATGATGTTTGAATTTTGCGATACATAATCAAATTATTTTATCTGGATAATAAATGACCTGCTTACCATCATTTGATTGAATGACTCAACCGTTATAAACGACTTTTGCACCGATCAGTACCCGTCTCCAGAATGGGATACAGTGACCCCTGAAGCCAAGAACCTGATTAATTCAATGCTGACCGTTAATCCGGCCAAACGGATAACAGCGGCTGAAGCCCTTAAACATCCCTGGATATGTAATAGGGAACGGGTGGCTTCCACTCTGCACAGACAGGAAACGGTGGACTGCCTTAAAAAATTCAACGCAAGAAGAAAACTGAAGGGCGCCATATTGACCACGATGCTGGCCACTCGCAATTTTTCTAGTAAGTCTACTACTGCTGAACGCAGTCCTAGTCCTAGCTCTGCACCAGCAGCCGATGCCGGTGCTGGTGCTACTCAGTCGCACACATATTCTGATCAAAAATGAGACGCTTTATATATCTGTCGTTTAAACTTGAATTTCGTTATTTGAATTTAAATAACCTTTTTATCGATTATTTCCTTTCAAATTCTTTTTTGGATTTAATCCTAGAGATTTAAATTGAATTCAATTTCTATCAAATAGCTGTAGTGGTTATGTTTTCCGGCTATATTTACTCTGATATGATATTTATTCTGCTCAAAAGGCAGGGTTTATGACTGAAATCTATAATAATATTCTTGTTATGAAATAGTTATTATTAATGTTAGAAAATATCACTGAATTATTCAATATTTGCACAATACTATTGATTTGCTCAGAATAAACGTATTGTCCATTCAAGTCTTTGTGATCAAATATCTTGGTGTCCAAAAGCAAACAAATTCCAAATGAAATCTAAAGGTCTCATATTTTATTTGCATGACTAATATCATGCAAATTAATTTCGGAACTCTAATATTCCGTGCATTTAATCCCGAATTATTAATCCGTCGTTAAATATTTAATAAATTATTGCATGCTCATATGATATTGAAATTAAGCCAATTTAGCATAATTCTAACATCTAATTATACCAAGAATATATTAATTCGAGAAAATTAATTCTTACTCTGATGTTATTATTAGTGATATTACTTATTGTATTCAAATGAGTCTATATTTACACCAATTTTAGTTCATTTTGAGACCAAAAATCAATATTAATATTCTCTAACTTTGGTGTTCATCAAACATAAGATAAGATACTCAACATATAATCTAGCAATTTCTAATTCAAATCTAATCGGGTTATCCTCAATATCTATGAATTTTAATTTTTGCTCTTATTGTAAGTCATAAGCACTGATTCTTTGTTTTTTATGTCAATTTTTAATAAAACTATTGAACATTTATGTTAAGGCAAAGCACATGTATCCTCACAAACCATTCCATCACTTGAATCCCATATTATTGGACAAACATTTAATTCCTGTGCCATTAAATCCATACCCAATAATTGATGTTAAAATAGAAGTAATTCTGTATTTTATTCTTTTTGAAGCATATCATTGATCTGAATGTTGAATACTATCTTGATTAATGTCCTGGCTTATTAGTAAACGAAACAGTATTTGCCTGGCTCACAAACTCAATATATAACATATATATTTGCTCTCTTTCTTTCCAATTAGGAAAGATTCATAACCAGTTCATTATTGGAAATATATAACTAATATATTTATTATTAATCTGTTGCCAATAATGCTCAAGGTCTATCTTAGAATTGTTTTTTAGGAGTTTATCAAGTTACTTTTGATCTAATACATAATCTTTTGAACAAATTTATTGATATTGACTCCAAATGGAGCAAGTCAAATAACTAGCGTTAATTTGAGGCGATATTTGTTCTGAATGCCCTTGGGTATCACTGAAATGCTGCCATATATTAAGTCAGTTGCGATCAATTCTAATAAAACGAAAGGATCGGAGAGAAAACTAACGAATTTCTGATCATAAGCACAGAATATTTGTAATTACAGTAAATGTTGTGATTTTTCCATAAATATTAGATTTTATGAGTCTTTCATTAAATTTATGTTTTAATGTTTGGAGAACTTAATTGTGTTTTTCTGAGTCCCACAAAAAAATCAATTATTGTCTGAATATTTGCTAAGAATATAAAAGTATTAAGAATTGAGTGAATGGTGAGAGTAATAGCAGACCAGAAATGCTAACAACTCAACAAATGATGAGTTGAGCGCCCAAAATAAGAATCCAATCTTCAGTGACAGTACGTCCTCTCATATGCTCTCTCTCTCTCTCTCTCTCTCTCTCTCTCTCTCTCTCTCTCTCTCTCTCTCTTTCTTTCTTTCTTTCTTTCTTTCTTTCTTTCTTTCTTTTCCTCTTCCCTCTCGTATTAAACAATATTCCTCTATATTTCTATTTCTTTTGATTTGATTAATGGCTATTTTGTTTGACTACTATCTGTCCCCCAAAAAGTGAGCGCCAACTGTGTGTTTCACTAAACAAATGATTGCATTTGTTTTTTATTCCACTTTTTCTTCTCTTACTGTTTGGCTTCTGTTTTATTTATTTCATTCTCGAAGACAAATGAATTAAACTTAACGATTCTATAGACTAATCAATGATGATGACCATGCCCCATTCTGTATTTTTGACTAATTTAGTAATTAAAACCTGTTTTCTTAACAAGATAACTCTTTTAAATTTATTAAATTTCTATTAAACTTAAAGAATAAAGATTTAGATTAAAATAACTTTAATAGAATTTGTTTTGAATTAAGACATTCCTCCTTTGATCAGCCTTTCCAATGGTCAATTTATTGAAAGAGAAAGAAAATAATACCTGCAGAGAATTAATGAATTATCCAGGAATAAATAACTCTTATGTACATTTATATGAAGAAAGTGATGAAAGAATGCAATTATTTGGAAGAAAAAAAATCGGATTAGACATCAAATTACAGAATTATTCGCTTTTTAATTAAGCTTTTCATTAATCTAAGGATAAATATTTCATTTTCTCATTATTTCTAGGAAACATTTACAAAATAATCTTGCTAGATAAAGGTTTAGCGAAAATAGTCTTTCAAAATATTTGATGTTTGACAAAGAAAAATCCAATTTTTGAAGCACTGAATCAACTTCTTTATAATTCTGAATCCCAGTATTTTTATCTTTCACATTTGATTGAAATTTATTTTTATTATATCCTTGTAAATATAAATACAGACAACGAGACTCCAAATCAAAAAATAAAATTTCCAAGCTCTATCTGTGGTTAAAATAGAGCTGAAACTGAAATTTTGACCAAATTTAATAAAAAGTGAAAAAAATTGATAAAAATTTATTTGGTTTTATGTTCACAAAAAATATAACGACAAATATAGAGAATAAGAGAACAAACAGTCTCTCTATTCCTTTTCCCTCCCACTCCTGTTTATTCCTTGTCTCTCCTAATAAAAGGAGCTGTCGTTTTGATAATTCTTTGAATCGCTTTATTGTGTATTCGATGAGAAAATTTAATCAATATTTTTAAAGAATAGATAAGAAAAATGAGTATTTTCTTTAAGAAAACTTATATTCATTTTCATTGATTGAAGAGAACTTTCACTTTCACCACAACTTAAACAATATTTTGACGAATTTAATCAAATTTCAAAAATCTCATTAAAATCTATTTTTATTTTAAGTTTACTTAAGAATATTCTGCTAACAGAGAGAAGGAGAGAGGCCAGTGATGCCCAAGGGGGTATAGACAATTACCCCCTAATTTTTTGGTCTGGAGGTACCCCTTAGGAAATTTTTGTAGAAAAAGCTTGATAAAGTGCAATACTAGAACAGGTGGACAACATTCATGAGAAAGTTCAACATTACATCTATGAGAATAGGTCTGTGAAGGTTTTCAAAGTTATGCTACCCACTTTTTTAATTTTTGGGACCCCCTATTTCCGGAAACTTGGACATCACTGGAGAGAGGCTTTGTTTCTCTATATGGTTCTTGCAAAGGTCACCATTATGTTGAAGGAAGTTCCTTTCTGTTCTCTTACCAAAAAAATTGATTGTTTTTTCTGTTTTTGAAGGCTTTATATTTTCATTTTTTAATGAAAAAAGGAAGTTCTTGATAACTTCAAATTGGAAAGAATCGATTTCTTATAATGATCTTGCTCATCAAATATTTGTTTGGAAAACGCTATTAAGCGATAGTGATAGACAAGAATCAAATTACTTGTTTTCTTTCTTCGATTCTTAATTATAAGTCACAGAACATTAGATATTCTGATGATAACAATTCTATCCCTTTCTATATATCCAAAACTCAACGATAGTTTTATTTGTTTCACAACTTCTTTGTTTTCATTGATTTGTTGCCTCAGTTTTAATTAGTGACAAAAATAATGTGTAAATAATATTTCTTTTGTTAGTCTCGAGTTTGGGTTTCCTAAGCGATAGATAACACTCTTATTGAAGGGAAGCTGAGTTTTCACTTTTAATAGATGTTTTTAGCAGCCATTCCTCATTCTTTCATATCTGCTTTGTTTTTATTGACCCAAAAACTGATATTTCAATCGAAACATTGTCTGACTTTAACTTAAATATTGTAACCAATATTTAGATTCTCTTAAGAGAAACAAATAAAAGGCAAATATTTATTGATTGCAGAGAATTGACTGAAAAATCTTAAGATATTCATAAAATATGTTTAACCTCTGCTTTGAATTACAAAACATATTTCATTTCAAAACCAAAGAATATATTTGAATCAAATCTTGTGTTTTGTTAACATTTTTTAGACTTATTTTCGTATTCTATTCAAATTCTGTGTAAGACAGACATGAGCAAGGTGGAAATTATATAGGTCATTCTTAACATGATTACTAATTCGATAAACGAATTGTTTTATTTATTCATAATAATAATAATTGAATAGTTCCAAGGTGAATTATAATCTTAATTTGCATACCTTGCACATTCCATTTTGAATTGTATTGAATTTTTCAAAAAAATAATTGAAAAACAGAACATTTTTCCAGTTTTATAAATATTGTGAGAACTTTTGAAAACTTAGTTGTGATCGATGATTAATATGTGCATGCATAAAACTAATTTGTTACTGGATTACAATATTAACTGTTGGCCGTAATTATCGGTTTCACAACTTATTACACGGAATTACATTTCAATTGAAATTTATATTTAGAAATAACTGTTAATTGACTTAAATTCTCGACGAAAATTGCTTTGTTTAGCGCATTGTGTTTGACTAAATTACCATGGTTGCTACTCAATAGAATTACTGGTTTACATTACTTTTTATTTATTCATTTAAATTCTTTGAATACAGTGTTTCCAAAACCAGACTTTTATTATACAATTAGAGGAGAAATGTTCTGACGATATGTTCTCCATTACTCTCTTTGATTAAAACTCTTAACAAGATTAAAACAAATTTGATTCACTCAAATCAATTGAATTGTCGAACACTTTTGCCAACAAAAAAAAACATTTCATTTATTTGATACCAAGTTTAATATTGCAAAAAAGGTTATTCGACTCAAATTAATCTCTAATAAATCAACAAATTATAAGTCCATTCATTTTTAATCACGTGATCGACTCCTCAAAGTCGGCACAGAATAATAAATATTTGGATTTTGATCTTGGAATTGGAATAACAAATAATTGGATTTTGAAAAATTCATTGGTTAGCAACAAAAGATCATGGTTATTTACATTCCATTTACTGTTCAATTATTTATGTTGAGATTAGACTGTTTTCGAACATATAATCCCTGGAATTAGAGATTGATCTAGCAAATCAAATAGTGATTACCTGTTTCTAACAATTATTCATAATTTCATTCAATAAATGTTTACTGAATTTATTTGACCTGTCTTGTCCAATCAAGATCAATCATATTTGATAAGAAAAAGAAATAAAATGCGGCCGCCCTTTGGCCATACTCTTGCAATATTGCAATCCATTAATAATTGAATGAATAACTTAAATGATTGAGTTCTTCATTCAATTCAAATGCATCATTAATTCGTTATAAAAGAACAGTTTTCTTCTACAATAGAAATGAGCCTTGATACAAACTGTGTATAGCCAGCAGAAAAGTGCTGTCTAAGAAAGTTTGAGTTTAATAAATGTCTTAATCAAAAAGAAAAATATTGTTTTGAAGAACTAAAGCAAAGCATAGAAAAGCCAATGAATTAGAAGAAAATCAATGAATTTTCTTAAAACATATGTTTTTTAAGAGAAAACACATTAATAAACATCAAGTGTTAGCTTATAATTTGCTTTTTTTGCTTTGAAGAAACATTTCTATGTATTGCACCTGAAAATCAAGATTTATATACCAGGCTATTAAATGTTCATATTATTAAAGAAAGTACATTAATTTACGTGTTGTCTTTCCAGTGCTCAGATAATTTTTTGCACCTAATCTTTCACTTAATGAATGCGTTCATCGTTTCTAATCTAATGAATCAAAATCATAGTCCTCTTCGCAAAACAACTAAAATAATTTTATGTAAGGCTTTCCTCTTTCTTTCTCTTGTGACTACTTTATTGAGTCTTATAAATAAATCATATCTTGCAATTAAAATTTGTGGACCCAGAATTATGGCTCAGAGTTAGGAATCCTTGGAATTGAGTTTTAATTTAGTACTCAAATAATTAATTTTCAATTGGATCCAGATCTAAGTCTTCAACCAATGAAAGAATGTTTTTAATAAAAACAGAGCCAAACATATAACTTAATCATTTAAATAATTAATTCATTGACGAAAAGTTCAGAACTAAATAAGCAATTTTTAATTGAATTTGAATTCAGGAAAAGTTTATTTAAATCTCTTATAAACCTTAACTTTAATTGCATTTTAATAAGACTTCGGTTAAAATATAACGAAAATTTAATTAATACTCTTTTAAACAATTTTAATAACTTTTAATTCCAAGATGTTTTCAATTCATTAATGTTAACCAAAATTTAAGGCTTTAAAGTTGTTATCAATATTTATGAAATAATTTAAATGCAATTAATGTCAAATCAAATGAATATTCAGTTTCACATTTAGAGCCAAAAATTGAATACAATTTCCCAGAATATCATTGAATTCTAGAAATAATATAAGACCTAAAAATTGCAATACGAGAGAGAAAGGGAAGGAGAGGGAGGGATGGAGAGAGAGAGAGAGAGAGAGAGAGAGAGAGAGAGAGAGAGAGAGAGAGAGAGAGAGAGAGAGTTTTGAAAGTAGTCGGGAGAGTCTATGAGTCTAAAGGTGTGTTACTTTTATGTTAAAATCCTAGTATTGATCGGTAGCCTCGAAAATATTGATCGACTGACTCTCGGATAAGAATTGTTGCTCTCTTTTGATTTTTACTTGACTATTGCCACACCAGATATTCAGCACCAACTCATAGATTATTCTTTAGGCCTGTGCTCTTCTTTTTTCCATTCTGTGCGAAAAATAATTCATTCTCATTAAACTCCATTAGTGTTAGTCCTATGATTAACAATAGTTTTTATGCTAATTATATCCTCGATTAGAAATTTCTTCATATTATTCAATAAAGAGACGATTGCAATGGTTTTTTTTGCTCGGATGAAATTTTAGTTTCGTTTAATATTAAAATTCAGTTTATTTATTATTCATTTGTTTCATGTCTTTCAAAGAACTTATTTTTCATTAATCTTTGAATTTTTCTTCTCTTTGTTTGTTAAGTATTGCGAAAATTCAGGCAATTGTTTGAAGCAAACAAAAGGTTCTTATATTTGAATGAATTTTTCATTCAATAGATTGAGTTTAGGATTAGATGAGAGGAAAAATTGAATGATATTTTCCAAATAATAACCGTCTCATTCAAATATCAATTGCCAGGTTACAATAAAAAATAATAAATTTTAATGTTATTCTTTCATTTTTTGCTTAATTTAATTTATCAATTTAACTTGCTTTGTTACCAGGATTATTTATTATTATCATTATTATTATTATATAAATTAGTCTTATTAGCATAACTTACTCATTTAATTTTTTCAAATTCGATATTTATCATGTTAAATTATATTTGTTTGTTAAATAATATATTAATTGAAACAAATGTAATGTTTTACCAGAGTTTGAATTAAAGAAAAAATTCAGAAAAATTGCATGAATTTAATCAATTTCTTTCATTCTGGGAATTTTTTATGTGGACATTCCTAGTTATTTAATAGATAAGTTTTGATTCTGGTGTTAAATTCATCCGAATCACTAGAGATGCTCTATTTATTCAGGAAATCATTCTGAAAATTACAGTTTCCTTTCGCTTATAATCTTTTTTATATATACAATAGTTTTGTTGAATAATTGAAATACGAATAAAAGTTAATAAGAATTGTCGTCAGGAAAGAGAAAACCCAATGTTTGGTTAGAAATGAAATGAAATGAAGTCTTTTTTCTGTTAGTTTTCTCCAAATATCCATAGTTTTATGAAAGGGAAAAAGAAGGTCGAACAAGATCAATAATTAATTAACTAGATTGTTTTTTATTTGTAATAACTTATTAAAATAAATAAAATTCTAATTAATTCTTCGGTAGTTTTTTCGCAGTCAAAACAAAAGTCATTAGTATTTCAAACACGAAATGTATATACAATTAAGCAGTTTATGGATAGACATGTATTTATAGTCGATTGTCTTATAGTATGAATCACTAGGGTTATTTTCTGAGCTACAAATTATTTATTTGTTATGGCGTTCCTCATGGTGTCATCTGTTTTCAATACAATTCCTAAATTTATTTATTTATTCCTCTATTTTTCAAAACATTTTCTTAAAAGGAAAATATTTTCACAATTTATGATTTAATAGGAATTCCTTATAACTCCTTATTGTAATTATATGTTTGTAATTCAAGACATGTTTGCAATAATCAAATGGCAATACATTTAATCTACTAATGTATTAAAAAAGAATTTCTATGGGACGGCCACAGAATTTATTAAAAGATAAATTTAGAGGAAATTCCAATTTTTGAAAACATGAGTAACAAATAAATAAAATTGTATTAATTAAATAACCTGGATCGATTCTAGCACCTGTTTTCTTATTAATTCTTGAGTGAAGCCCAAAATCCATATTTCTATTAAATGGTTAACAACCGAACAATTCATTCATAATTTGTTTTATAAGCCATTAGTTATATTATAAGTAAATTTATTGCTTATAATAATAGCTATAAAATAGTTTTCATTCTCGAGAGTAACAAAACTATAACTGAATAATAGAGTAAATGAATAAAAATAAGAATAAAGTTCTCTTTTAAAATGACATTTCTTATGATTATTATTATTATGTGGAGAGTAAACTAATAATTTATTTATTCTTTTTATTCCTCTCCTTATTTTTCTCCTCGTTATTCTTCACTTATTCCTCGATTCGTTTCGCTGAACACTCGCTACTGACTGTCTCTTCGGTTCGATTCTTTAATGCAACTATTCTTCCGATTCTTGTAATTCATTGCAAACCACTATTGCTTGGATTGTGTCAATCATTTCGTGGCTGATCTCGGATTATATCAATAATTTTTTGAATGACAAAACCAAAACCAAAATCAATTCATCAAAACCGGTCGTTCATTTGGATGGACAGGTCGTTCGATGATAGCCAAAAAAGGTGACGGCTCAAACGTCAAAGAGTCAACCGATTCAAGTAATACAACGCTTGAAGACGAAGACGCCAAAGGTTTGCACCAAACAATCTTTAATGACAATTGACTCTTACATTCCTTTCCTCAAATACCTTTCCATCTAATAATATGAGCTATTCTTTAATCAAAAACAGTTTTAATCAATTTCTCCATTAATTTGTTTTCTGAAAATGACTTTATTTCTAATCATTTTTCAAAAATAATCACAAATTCGCTTATGTCTTGATTTCTCGATTCATCAAGATGCTCTTCCTCAATTTAATCTATTGAATATTTTTAATTTTGCTTGGTGTCAACTTAATGCTTATTGAATGTCTTTTTTCAAACAACATTTATTTTGAATGACTTTCTTTCGCTAAAATATATTCTTGGCTTAAATTTAAATCTAAAAACACATCGAGTTTTTTATTCATATATTTTTATTTCTTAGTCTTCAATAAATTGTTTTTATTATACAAAAAAATATTAATAAATTTTAGGCGAAAAGCAGTGAAACAGTTCTCATAACACAAACAAAATAAAAAGTTTTATTATTTATGCATTTGTTTGGATACTCAACGAAAAGCAAATCTTGAATTCTGTTTCCTCAACAAATTTATTTTTATTTTGCTTAACCTTTTGGTTAATAAAAGTAACCAAGTTTAATGTTCTAGAATAAATATATAGTTATAGTATGGCTACAGTTTCTTAGGGCTAACACTTGTTATTAACTTATTTCTCTTTGTTTTATATTTTATTACAAACCAAACACAGACAATACAGGGAGAGATAGTCTTACTATTTATGTCCGTCCATTCTCTGTGCCCAATATTTTTATGTTTATTTTTGTTGTGCTTTTCTCTTGTCTTACATAAACACAGAATATTCTTTATATTTATGTATTATTCAATTCTATATAATATATTCTGTTTTTTCAAATTTATTTTTTCTTATTCTTAATATACGACTGGCTATTGTTGTCCTATTCGTTGTTTACTTGATTTTATATGTTGTGTTGTGCTGTGTATGTGTGTCTGTGTGTGTGGTATGTTGTGCTACACATTCATTTATTTGTTGAAAATTGCATTTCTTTAAATGGTTCTCATCCTCTTCATGACCAGACTGTTCAATACAACAGCACGGAGTAGAGCGCAGTAAAACTGTAATACAGGCTGACGTTAACGCAGGTAATAGTTCATGATTATAGTCAAATGGAAACACACAAACAAACAATACACTATCACATTATTGGACATACAATTCCGATATATATTGATGACCAAGGTATACAATATTTTCATAATGAACGCTTAAATCGTTACATTTAACGAATTATCCAAAACAGTCTTATTGAAACATAACTAAATTAAGTATCTCTCATATAAGAATTACCATAGTTAATGACAATGGTGCTTTTCAGATCATTAGACTATGAATAAAATAGTGGATTAAACCAAGGGCACAATAAACTCAATTTAATTAAATAAAGAGCTGTTTTATTGGAAGTTTTCTATCCTTTGGTCATCAATAAGGAAGACATTTACTTTAAGAGTTTGTCACCCCTTTGGTAACCCCTTAATAAGACTAACACCAATTGGAAGGCAATACAAAATGTATTTACAGTGCATTGATTTTATAATATAAGTCAACAGATTTTTGGTGTTTATCACTATTTTAGTGAATAATCCATCAAAAAATATATTGCATTGGAACTCATCCATAACAATCTGACGCTAAACATACTTGCCATATTGCAAATTGCACTTGTAAAAATTCAAATTGTCTCTCATAATCAAATTAGCCAACTCACAAGTGTATCTAGCTGGTTCTGAAAACTTCTAATCAACTAAATCAACATTTATAACTTAAAATTTAATTTGAATAGTTGCCTTGACCAAATTACTTAATGAACAGATAATTATCCCTTGGCAATTGGCTAAATTATTCATTTAAACATGCTCATTAATCTAAACTTTATTTAATGAGATGTCGATAACTCGATTCCGAATCCCAGAAACTAATAAATATTTATTAAATGATGAAATCCATTAAAATTTCAATTTAATAAATATGCAAGTTTAGAATTTTATACCCCATTAGGGATTGACTTTCCTTTAAAGTTAAACAGGACCGCTTGTAATTTTCTGCTCTATCTCACTTTATTTCTCACACATTTTCATAAAAATTCAAAAATAGGCTAAAATTTAAAATTTATTTTTATTTTTCTTATCTTATGTTAAGTTTTCTTAAGTTTGCGGAACAGACTATAAAACGACACAAAAATAAAGTTAAATGTTATTATAGTCTCTCTTTTAAAAGAGAAAATTCATCAGTGAATTCACGTATGAATTCTATACAATGATGTGCAAGGAGTAAAGTAGGAGCAGAGCAGTTAACCCAGATATTTTATTAAAGTTTTAGAAGCTTGATCATCACTGGCTTTATTACATTGTCCTCAAACAGAAAATAGTCTCTTATTTTAGTCATTTTCGGTAATAAATTTGAAAGTCGAGCACAAAAAAGACTATAAACCCGAATGATTTAATCTTCAATTATTGTAAGTCTC